>CM049307.1:56751869-57021869 GCA_026874595.1 Sipunculus nudus | reverse complement strand
ATATTTCCCATTACGACTTGTCGTAAGTGCAGTTGCACCTATTCTTATGTACTGGTAAATTGTCCTTTGTGGTCGTTCGACAGCTCGCCCAGAGAGGCCGACCATTCGTATGAAACTACGACCACCCGGTAGTTATTGTACGACCATTCGGTTATTATCGTACGACACATCGTCTCAAACAACGATTGGTCGGTAGTAATTTTACGAGCAGTCGTTTGGTCTTGTAAAACGCAGTCGGACAAGACCCTAAACTGTCACCGACTAATTACGACCGCTCGTAACGTGGCCCTATATGTTACCGTAAGGGCAATACCATACGAAAAGTCGCAGGTGATCGGCAACGAATAGTCGTAGGTGATCGTAGACAATCGTAGGCATGTATGACTGGGTCCTGACAAGAGAATTTTATACTTGGACGCACGCTAAATTGCTTGTTTTTCTGTACCTGTTTTAATGGGATATTCTAGCTGTCTAATGCTATAGGCATTGCGATTTCAGAATTCGCCTAGTTCTGAAAAATCAACCGGTAGATTCTTTAAAATTTATTGCTTACTCTGTATCCGCAATGGATGTTCTTTTTTATCTTTTTTATTATTCTTCGTGATTTCTCAATACAAAATTTTAATACTGATGCCAGCTATCAGTCTTGTAAACACCATGATTTACAAGCATAAGGATATATCAGTGAAGAAAAATAGTTGGGGGGGGGGAGATTATACTACCACCGGGTGAATTTGAATAATATTGATTTCGAATCACCGGGGGTTATGTTGGAAAGGGCAAGTTTGAAGGCTTTACACCAGCTCGTTCATGCCACCCACCAAACAAACCGCCCCAGTTAATGTTGAACAAGGACGCTCACCTTGTACAAACCTCCGGTAATTCTATTACATCAGGACAAAACCTTGTTAATGAACCCACAGATAAGGTAAACGTTTGGTAAGAATTTTCCCAGATTCTGTTTAAGTCCAAAAGGCATGTCCGTCGTCCGTGGTCCTGGCAGTGACTGAACTTAACGTCCTCATAAAATGCTTTCCGTGTTTGTTGAGTCCGGCTGACCTTTGTTGGGAATCTCCATCTCATCAGTTGTGGAAGCTAAACCGATGAATTGAGAGCGTTTGGAAAGTGATGACACGTCTGACATTGAACCTGATTTCGGAGATATTGATTGCAGTCGCCCCAGAAGAAGACCTACGGGAGTGGGGGCGAGCGTAACTTGTACGCTTGATGGCCCGGGGCAGGGTGACGCTAATTTCACCACTCCGGGATATTTAACTACTAATAGTGACGGGATTTTGAGTGTTGAGTGCAACCCCTGTTGAATAGCCTTCACATTATTACATTAGGGGTTGCAATTTTGTTGCTTCCCTATAATGTGTGATAAAATGTGTCCCTACAGTAAGTATATAGGGGTTTAAATTACAAAAAAATGTATACCTATATATATATATATATATATATATATATATATATATATATATATATATACATATATAAATATATATTTGAATATATACATATACATATTTAAAACGTAATTTTTTTTAATATCATATTATACTGTATCATAATAATAATATGTTATATATTGTGAAATGATATAATATATCATATAAGATTATATCATATAATATCATATCATACCATATCATTTCAAAGAGTTATTTGAAGTAAGTTAATTAACATGTGTTTATATTAAAGTTCTAAGGGTAATTTTGGTAGTGAAAAGTCCTTATAAGGCTTTCGTGAAGGATATATGAACTTGTTTATCAACAGCATTGTTGACGAACGGGAAAAACATGTAACCTGAGGTGATAGGTTGCATATATTCGGAGGTAGAAAGATCATTTGTTGCAAAATGCCATTTGCAAAGCTTTAGCTTCTCTGCCTTGCTGCCAGATACCCTTGTAAAATTTGTTTTGATTATTTCGGCGGGACCCCACATATTGTAAACATGTTGATATAAACAAAACAAGCAGCCTGCGTAGGGCGATATCCACGCTTTCTGGCCTATTTTTATAAAAGCTCCAAGGGGATACCTTCAGTTTATAGAGGTCAGACAGGTGAATGGGCCCCTTTAAGTGAAATAAACCTGTTGTGGCGACCATGTTTCAGTAACTTTAATACTTTGAGATACGGGCAACTTTATAGCTCAGACTTACTTATGGAGGTATATATATTTTATCGATAGCAATTTACACCAAGCCAAGACAAGTGTTCAAGCCCTCTGCAAATTAACCTTGACCAGCTCAGAAACTCGAGTTTTATTAAGTGCAGAATCAATCGCCCGCTGTTCCGGACAAATTAACAGTCAAATGTGTCTACCTCATTAGCTAGCAGTATCGATTGGTGTTTTAACAGGGATGAATAAACCGGTTAAATGAGGGGCTTGTGACGGGGTAGTATAGTTCGCAAACAACCATTCATGGAATCTCTAAAAACGCCCTCTTCTAGGGCTGTGTTATGGGCGTATTTAAACACCATTAGTAAAAGTCTTTCATGTTTATACGCCCGTCTATGACGGGACATATTATGTAAAACCCATCATCTTTCCATCCCATCGGTCTGTTTGTCTGTCTGTCCGTTAACTTTTAGTGTCGCCGCGATAACTTATCAGAAATATTATGGATTTTGATGAAACCTGACAACAAATTTAATCATTACATTATCTAGCCTGAGTTGCAATTCCGGTAAAATCCATATACGTTTGATGAGGTCAAAAGTCAACAGACTTTGGTGGTGATGTGATGACGTACCAAAAAAAATCTGACGGATAACATGAAACTCATTATAAATATTAACCAATAGAGCTTCTCACCTGAGTTTCAATCTCGGAAAATTTCACCAGATTTACTGAGGTTAGAGGTCACAAGGCATACGAAGGGATTATTATGCACCATTTGCGGTGCACTTATTTTGTAAGTGTACTCTTAGGTTGTTACCTGAATGATCAGCATAGCCTCCTTTACGAAGGTAATCTGGTGACAGACTATGGTTTAAAGGCACCTATACCTATGCTTTATACTGAACGTCTTAAAGTACCATCTATTCTTTATTTCTTCAACCTTTTTGCTGACACAGCAGATTTCAATCATCCCAATTCACACTTAGCTTTAGAAATATATTTTAATGTTATAGCGAAATACCACCCACCAATGTATTACTCTTTCAGATTCGTACTCCTTAGTGTTCATTTGTTATATTTGTTATTGTTTATATGCCTATTATTTAACAAAGTGACATTTAAATAACTGATGATTTACAATTATTAGTTTCGATATATCAATAATTGTTATGGTAAAATGTGATTTCAACATATTCTATTTATCAATTTTCAAATAAATTCAAAAATGATGGTTGACCATCTTGTTTCAAATCACACATTTGATAGTGTCAGATATCTTGGGATGGCTGGATGTTATTTTAATACTTTTCCCTGATCATATGATATTTTATCGAAACATCCAAAAAAGGTCAACAATAAAATACCGCCCGCCGCCCGCACTAATTTCTTTTTTGGCCCGCACTAATTTTTTTTTGGCCTTATCGTATGCCGAATCGTGCACATTCCTGCTGGACGGTTAGTTGTGTAAGCTAAAACCAACACTTAACGGAGGGGGTTATGCCCTAAGTCTTATGAAGTGTGTCGCACATAGACTAATTCCCGGACACGGACAGCTTCTTATTCCCGCGGGCGGGTCGTTAAACCAGAAACGTCGAAGCAGATATGTTCTAACCTATCACGAGTCATCAACCGTAATGCACCTGACGGATGCAATGATTGTGGTTGTCCTAATATTTGGAAGAAGCAATTCTTAAGTATTTCCTTGGAAAGTGGTCATACTGGAACACATCTCAGCTAGTTTCAGAAGGATTTCGCTGATCTTTAATCCCTCATGTTTCCCAGGCTTACGTCTGTAGTAAAATTTCAGACACTGATTTTCAAGTCATTTGCTTCTTGTAATATTCATAAGATTTCATGAGATTGTTAATGGTTATCGGCTTTTTGCATTAAAAAAAAAAACAGGTGGGGGTTAGAGTCTGGTATCACCGACTGTATCAGTCTCATCCGACTTTACACTTTGCCTTCCGGGCTTTGGTCTTTCGGCTTTTGTCATTCGTGTAGCTTTTCTCACCTCCCGTAACTGAAAATGAGTTCAGGATTATTTTCCATTGCGATGCAAAATTGTTGCTTTGAATGTCTTTCTTACTGTTATCACCTGAATATATTATCTCAAATTCTGTGTAGTATTAGATTTAAATAATACTAAATAACTGTTGTGTGATATTCAAGATGTGATCTAACAATAGTAATCGTATTGTCGTAATTGTTTATAGTTAATTAAAGTAACTTAATTAATTCAGTACATTTAAACGTGCATTCATCTCGACAGATAGGATTTAGAAGAAAAAAAATGAACGTACACTAGTTTTACTAGTTACTGCGACTAAAACGTGGAATTATGTACTGATCATGAATGATTTGTGAGTATACAAAAAAAAATAAATATAAAATTATTTCATCCCGGGCTATATCTAAGTGATCAGAAATATTTTGAATTAAGTTACATTAATTATTGTTTCGGGAAGTATTACTTATGATAAACAAGGCTGGTGTCTGGATCAGGCATCGTCCAAGTTAATTTTTACTCGCGCGTAAAACATGTTTATTTGAGATACAGTAGAAACTCACGGATTTTGGCTCCATCCATTCGGACTTTCTTTCAAGAAAATAAAATAACAAAATTTCGATTACATTTCGTTTTATTAGGATGTGTTTTCTCCGGGTTAGAAAAAAAAGTCTTTATATCATGTTATACCGTGATAATCTGAAATTATTTATCGACGATTTACAATAAAACGGTAATTATATCGTCACAAAAAACACCAACCAATTGGCTGAGAAACCAATATTTTTTGGCATAATAAGAATGCTTTTGTATGTAAAATATGATATAGTTCATATAGAGAGTACTGACAAATGCTTCTCCACAATTGTGACGTAAATCATAAACGGGTCGCCTCGGGCAATTCCAGACGCATGCTGATGAGAGCGTTGCAGAATAAACAGGACCCGGGCGGATTATTCCTATACGAATGTGACTTGGCATATTCAAAGCTAGAAACGGGTGTTTATAAGGCCGTAATTTAGGTCTGCCGTGGTTCTGCATATAGATACACCCTTTAATAACCAGCAAAAAGTTTTCACAAAGGAAGAAAAAGAAGACTGGTTGCATCGCTTGGTGGAGCACCGCTGCAGGACTTCTGGTATATTTAGAAGATTAAGCATCCATATAGACTTGTAAAGTTCCGGTCCGGAATAAGGTACATAGCCATGGGACGTCTTTGATGTAGATTTGACTGTAAAACTTGCAGCATGTCATGAAGAACAGAAAAACGGTCGCCGTAAGTCAATATGGTTGCACTCAAAGGGACATATGTATTGAGTCGAGGAAGCGTGAAAATCTAAAGGTCTTATGGGAATGGAAATGTAACTACTTTATGTGACCGTTCATGCCCGATGGTACATCGAAAAGGAAATAAGATGTCTGTCAACACATGTTTTATACGACACCTCAGGCGTGTGCTCATTTACTAAACGACCAAACGAGCAAGATATTAACTCGACATTAAATAAGTTGCTAGGAGAATAAAATGTTGGAATCCTGTGTAACCGCTGGGCTGTAATTATACATAATCTCCCGACATGATACATAACGCGAAATTTGACTCGCGGTGCGATACCCGACAAGACGCCTGCAAGGTATACAAGGGTGTGGTTTTCGAAACAATATTCGCCCTTAAATATGGCACTGAGAAACTGTTATAGAATTGCAACAACTCTCTCTTCATATAAACAAATTTTATGTACGTATATATATTTTTGTACCGCGATGTATCGGTTCTCTGGTGTATCGTGAAAACATTATAGGAGTCACTACGGCTGTTACAATTCACTGGTGCAACGATACATCGCGATATAAGGTGAAACCTCGTATCGGGGTCCAAAGATGTCTCAAAGAGATTCGGTTAGGCCATATGACAATTATTTAAAAACCCCGACATTAAGCAACCTTCGGAATTCAATCATAATATCTTTTGCCAGGAATCAGATAAAAGGCATCTGATTGGATATTCGCTGCAGGATCAAACCATTTGCCGTTTCGTGATTAATTTTCCACGATGGGTGGTGGCAAAGGAATGGCGAACTTTCGAAATTTAAGCAAGATTGTCATTGATGCTTATTAAGCCTCCCCTGCTAGGGGAGACGTATTGATCCCCTACGATTTTTTCATCTTTTTTTTTCTTTTTCCGGACACTCCTTTGCCACCTTGATAAGTCAAGTTCTGTTACATCAATCAGGATGTAACTGTGTATTTACAAAGTATGAGGCAAAACCTGAATAAATTTTGAGAGTTGTCTCAACAGCTTAATTATGCTAATTAGCTAAACGAGCAGTTTTCTTTACGCTCGCTCTCAAAAACATAACTGTAATTGTGATTCGTACAAAACTTTGTCTATACCTTAATGGTACCCTCTGACAAGTTGATTAACGTTTAGGGTCAATCTGTGCATATTAAGTAGGTCATTTGCATTAATATGTAAATCAGCCATGGGTAAATTGGTCAATTTTATCAAATTCTCCAGTTTATCCATTACATGTTTAAATATGTAACATTTTTTTTTCACGGAGGACATGATTATAGATGCACCTATTTGCATATTATGTTTAGAATGGTCTGTCCTGTCGTTTTCGGATCTTCCTAGAACCAGAAGCCTCTACGTTTTAACTGGTGGCAGGGGAGGCTTAAAGCAAATTCAACTATATCTAGTTTTTTATTGGTGAAAAAGATTATTGCCTACAGCGATAATAATATTGTTTTTAAAGTTGACTAACGAAAGGTTAAAGGGTTATTAACACATAATGTTTCTGCACACGTAGTGATTCAAACACGTCATACACAGTGACACAAATAATAACTCAGATACCCACACACACACATACATACATACATAAGGGTAAGCAAGTGTTTATAACCGCCACAAATAAGTCTTTAGCAATTATCACACTATCAAAGAAACACTATTGGCATAATCTCGCACCTAGCTTAGAATTATATAAGATTATAAAAATTTAAAATTATGTAGTTAAATTTTCTACCAATCCCCAGTAACTGAATGACTTTGTAAAAGGACCTTTGTAACGCAGGACCATAATGATGCTAATTTATTTTCTTTCTCTGATGGAAATGGTGAAAATTAGTGTTTTTAGTGAATAAATTTATATTGAATTGATTAATCAATTGCAGCAAAATATACATTGTATGTTTCTTTCAACTGAACTAGGAGATATAAATTCCTACCAATTTGCCGGAAAACATGAATCAAGGTTTTAAAGTAAAAATGTGAACGTCACTTTGGCGCGACTTAAATAATGATCAGACAAGTTTAATTTGTTACCAGGTGCGGGAAATGGATTTTCCAAACTATAGGGTTTGAAGATTGTTTTCCGTTGTTATTAACTCGAGGTTTTCCAATTTAAATGTCATGGTATTTTTAGTAATAGTTTTTTTCTTAAAGTTCAGTCATATTCTCTTGTAAATAAAGAGCATAGAAGTAGAAAACAATGAATAATACATATTTCGTACAGTGTTCAATGTAGACCAATTACTTATGACAAACACAAATAAAGTCTAAAGAAAAGCGAACAGGGAACGTATTGTCCATTGAATACTGAAAAGATGAAAAGAGCTTTTAAACTTTTGAAACTATATTTCATTAATTTGATAAAGTCGCCCTTACCTGCATGAATACATTCGCAATGTAGACAAATTAAATTTGCCTGAAAAAAACTTGTCAAATTACATCTTTCCGAACTTTCAAGCATGACCTGGATAAGTCATTTATAAATGTTTTTGTACTTGACTTTGCTGATGATTAAAAGGTGTTTTTGTTCCATAAACATGAACGATTAAATTACAGTTATGGTATGTTATACGCTTTTTTTGTTCAAGCTGAAAATACTTAATGAGTCTTGGTTTTACAATAGAGTTGCTTTTTCTAATTACTTGCGCAATGTGGTCATTGTGTGGAGTCCATGTATGTCCGTGATAGTAACCTATAGTTTTAGCACCGTATAGAAAACTATTCGATTGAACATTTCCACTGATTGATGTTGAGTAAAATCTCTGTGTGTTGAATATTTGACCACTTAAAAAAATTACTGTCCGACCTACTGCGCCCATGAAGTGAAAATATGTACATAAATATACACAGAACTAATACATTACATCATGGCACCAATTTTCATTTGCATTACCCTCAACACAGGGCCCAGAATTATGGATTAAGGCGTATCCAGGATTTCAAGATGGGGGGGGGGGGGGGGGGCAGCACCAAATCGGGGGGACAAGGGCCTTTACTTCTCTTCTGCTAGTAAGTTTTATATATATACCTACTGTACATTTCAGGACCCAGAAAAAAGCATGTGCTGTTAAAAGTTTATTTGACTGAGACAAAGACGATTGAATGGTCTCGAGAGTTTCTCACAAAATGATTTTTCCTAATCAGAGCATTTCAAAGTAAAGTATTGCTTAGAGACTAGTATAAGCACAAATAATAATAATAAATAATAGGAACAAATCAACCCATTTTCTAGATTGATTTAAAAAAAAATTAAATTACCAGAAATGGTACCAATGCAGTTAATTTAGGGTGTGATTGATTTAATAAATACGGTGATCCGAATATTTTACCATGAGAATAACATTACTTCATCCATAGAGAGGCATGCATATATCTATATACATAAAACGTGTTAAGGAACCTAATATAAACAGAATACGTACGCTTGATGAACACAAATTTTGTAATGGAGATAAAAAAAATCAGATTCTGTAACACAAGGCAGCGTGAAATGTCTAGGGGAATGAATAAAGAAGGCAGTGTTTTTTTGTTAACAAATAACTATAATTTATTCTTAAAACAACCCTAACATTACAATACACTAAATCAATACAATTATTCAGTAAAACAGCGGTATAACAACAAATCAATACAATCACACAGTAAAATAAACAATGTTCACAGTACCTGGATACCACCACCGTCAGCGTCACAACGACAAGTTCTTTAAATGTATACTCTCCGAGAATAACAGTCCCATGTAAAGCTCTTGTAACAATCCAGAACGTAAACTGGGGTCCAAACTAGACTCGTCACAAAATCCAGGAGAAAGTCTGAAGAAAATCTATAGTTGCCGCACTCATCGGATAAGGTCCCAGAGACTGACACACACGCTTCTGCGTCCGCTGGAATTTTCTCTGCTCTCTCTCTCTCTCGACTCTAAAACACAGCCCCCTTATATAACTTTTCACCCTAAGCGGAGAAGCTTCTATTTCTCGAACATTCGAAGAAAGTAACACAATACACGGTTAACACGCGTTCAGGAACCCTCTAGAAAAACGCCGCTGTGTCTCTACACACCAGGGTCCACACGTGACCTCGGCCAGGCGAGAAAGCCCAAGGCTAGCATGACAACGAGAGTTCAACCAGAATGTAACAAACGGCCCGGCGAGGGTGTCATAACACGAGTTACGCCCGTGTCACACAATAAAAAGAGCACCTGTACCAAAGGTCATATTTTATCTATGTGCCGGGAAGATCATCTTTAACTGCTCTTGAAAAATTTGCGCTGGCCACGACCAGATCCCAATCAGGGTTTAGGCCAGACCAAATCCCGATTAAGAACTCGTCTGGACCAATCGCCTGAATGGTCCAGACAAATCGGAAATTGGTCCAGACCAAACCCCGATCGGGATTCAGTCCGGCCTAAACCCCGTTCGGTATCTGGTCTGGACCAGTTCCTGATTGAGATTCGATTGCAGACTATAGCAGGATTTTGGTAAACATTACATACCATAGGGTTAAGACGTGAAAAATATAAACTAAGTTGTGTGACATAAACTAAGTTGTGTGATTTTTTTTAAAAATATATTAATGTATGTAATAAAAATATTAATTTACAAATATAGTAGAAAACGTTGATAAGAGAAGTTGTAAATTATCGCAAAAACAAATATAACTTTTAACAGGCTAAATAAATATTTTATTATTATCAAAAATTTGAAAAGGTTATTATTGGTCCGGCCTAAACCCTGATCGAGAACTGCTCCTTGACATATATATAAATATGGATCAGGGGAAAGCTAAAGCTGCTTGTTTTTCTTTCGGCCTAACCAAAAGGATTTGATACTATAAAGCATAAAAGATTACTAGAAAAACTGCAAACATTTGATTTGTCTGGTAAGTCAGTAGCCTGGTTTCATTCATATCTTTATCATCGGTTACAGATGGTAAAATACAATAATAATCTAGCTAGCCCTGTAGTTGTGAATGTAGGCGTCCCTCAGGGTACGATACTCGGACCAATTATATTTTTGATATACATTCATGATTTTCCAGCTGGGGTAAATACTCATGGTATTGTGATGCAGATGATGTCACTGTATATTGCCATAGAAAAGGTGCTGATGAAGCTAATATTATATTACAGCGTGGGGACTACTGCAGAGCAAGTAACAACCTGGTATGATGAAAACCAACTCACTCTACATATAATAATTCTGATGTCATGCTCCTTTGTAATGGGATACTTTTGAACAAGATTATTGTTACTTACGGTAATTCCCGTATTTGCTTATCAGCGCCATCTAGTATTCAAACTTTGAACGATTTAGAAGTTTAAGATATCTATCTTTTCGATTAAACGTTAACAATAATCATATTTCAACGCAACCTAGTGAAGTTTTACGTATTCCTGTTGGCGATCCTCTCATATGTATAGAATATACAAAGAAATTAGCCAGTTTTAATGCCTTACTCAAACGTTATGTGTTTCACTAAATGTACACAAGATGGCGCTGATAAGCAAAAGCGGGAGTTAACCGTAAATAACAATAACCTTGTTCAAAAGTACCCCATTCCAAACTGATTGCTTATCAGAAACTCTAGATATCAATACTAGGTTTAACTTTACCTTGTTTTGATGAGACTCATTTACTTGACTTGATAATAGGTCCTAATTTATCCCGGAAGCTACATTTGTTACTGTATATCAAGCTTTCTCTGCAATCACTGAGCAAGGTTTATGCGACAATTACAAATTCACCATGCCCTATAAGCATATGGGGGATGTTCCTCGTAATTATATCGTCTACCAACATTATGCATTGTACAAAAGAAACAAAACTTAGCTGCCCGAATTATAACCAAAATCTGCAATAGCAATGTAAAATCTGGGATGGATGAATGAATGTACATCAGCGTTATATATATTCTATTGCAGTGCTGACGTATAAATGTTTTTGCTTAATGATTCCTGGTTCACAAGTGGGATAGTTTTCATTTTGTTAATGAATCTCACAATCAAAGGACTCATACTGCTGTGAGTAAAAAATGTAGTCTTTCCTAAACCTAAAACTAACTAGTTGAAAACGTCTTCACTAATCGCTGGCCCAATGTCTGGAATAGTTTATCTAGTGAATATAGATCAGCCACATCATGTGCTTCTTTTAAGAAACAAATTAAATGAAAAATGTGGTATAATTGCATATTTTTGTGTTGCTGTGGGTAGCATTCTTTTTCACTTCGTTTTCATTGATCATATTAGAAGCTCCATTTCACCTTGCCGGCTTCTGTGGATCAGGGGGTAGAGCACAGGAGTCAAAGCCCGGAGATCGTGAGTTCGAATCTCAGCCGAGGTTTTTCACGGTTGGCCCCAACCCGGGGTGAGCGCTCTGCAGGCTTAATGGGGAGACTGTGCCCAACAGTCGTGGTTCACTCACAGACGAGTGCGCCTTTCGGGGGTTCCTCGGTGTTATAACCCAGCAGGAGGGATGACGCACACCAAGGACCAGCAGGAGTGATACAATTAACGAGCCTGGTTGACGCTAGAATTATCGCGTGTAAGCACCTGTTATGTTGTCCGAAACCGGAATGGAATTCTGCAAAGGTATAAAATACTTATTTAAGCAAGCATTAAAAATGGAGGCGGTTACCTCCACAAAAAAAAACTTCATTCCACCTTACTTATTATCAGAATATTCCAATGGCCAAATACATCGTACAGAATGTATTATTATAAATGTTTCGTACTTTACATTATAAATATATACTGACATACTGTCATATTTTATTATTCTGCTTGCTTTTATAAGTATAAATATAATAAACATTCTAAATATGCTAGTATGTTTTAGAGTTCACATACTTTTAATATAAATGTTTTATACTCATAGACATGGCATTATGAATGTATTGTATTGATATTTTAGTTAACATGTTTTTATTTGTAAATGGTACAGGGCACCAAGGTAGAACTGTTTGATATTAGGTGATTGGTTTATTACCCTGTATAAATATGTTTTAGATAAAAACAATAAAATAAATATATGTATTCGTATACTGAAATAATCGAACATAAAATACATGTGAGTATACAAACAAACCACTTTCCAGTAATTGACTGGCATTAGTGTTAGCAGATTACGACCTGTCCAATCGGACCCCATGAATACGCCCCTTTGGGGGGGGGGCTGCGACGCAACATGATAGCTTATAATAAAAACAACTGGTTACTGCTATAAAATAGAGAGATAGATATCCTGTACATTTTCTGTGTTTATCTCTGTTATATTGTTATATATTTTTAGCTCAGCTGACTTTCAGTCATGCTGGGCTATAGCGATGGGTCTTTGTCCGTCGTCCTTCCGTCTGTCCGTCCGGCCGGCCGTCCGTCCGTTAGCAGGGCACAAATCGTAACCGTAGGGGCTAGGGCCATGAACCCTATGCAGTCTTAGAGGTTATAAAAAGATCTCCTTGCAAACCTGAAATTAGGTCACTGCGACCTATATTCTCGAAGTTATGGGGTGTGTTTGCACCCCCCAGAAATAACTCTTTGAGACAAAATTTTCATCCCAAACCTTCCATCTTTCACATACAGCTCACCTATCAACAGGGTAAGAACCATAATTTTTTTGAGGTCAAAAGGTCAAAGGTCAAGGTCACAGGAGCCTCTTCTTTGAAAAGCCTGTGGATGCATTTTAAGCCAACCCTTTCATCCCAATTCTTTGATCTTTCACATATAGCTCACCTACTAAGTTGGAGAAGAATCCTATAGATTTTGAGGTCACAAGGTCAAAGGTCAGGGTCACAGAATCCACTTCTTTGAAAAGGTTGTGGACACATTTCAAGCTAGACTTTTCATTCCAAACCTTCCAGCACTGATATCGCTTCTCTGCCAACAGGGGAAAAGACCTGTTGATTTTGAGGTCAAAGGTCAAGTTCACAGCACCCACTTCTTGCGTGGAGTCATTTTCAGGCAATCTTTTCAATCTGTACCTTCCATCTGTCATATATGGCTTACCTACCAATAAGGGAAGAAGCCTATTGATGTTGAGGTCAAAAAGTCAAAGGTCAAGGTCACAATATTTAATTGTTCTAAATGCTTGTGAGGATATTTCAAGTATAACTGTTCAACCCAAACCTTCAGTCTTTCACATATGCCACATCTATGCATCACTCAGTTTGACTCAAACTTGATATTTATGGGCCTTTTTGCTTGATTAAATAACTCATTGATTTTGGGGTCAGCTGGTCAGCAGGTTAAAGGTTGCAGGTCAAAGTTATTCACCCATTGGTTGCCAAGTAATTACACCAGATTTAAGTGGTCAGTAGTTACCCATCATTTAGAAAGAATCCAGTTGATATATGGGCAAAAGGCCAAGGTCATAGGTCAGGGATGTTCACAATTACTTATTTTATAGACCATCTCTATTTTTCTTGTATATATAACCATCCCACTCCAGCTGGTACATCTGCCTGTGTGGCTGTAATTGTGAGTAACACTGGTGACATATGACTCCCTTTTGTATCAGCCTATTAAGTGATAAGGCTCAGTGATAAGTACCTCGTTACTTCATAACAAAAACACTGTTGTCAGAATGCTTCAGCCAGGCGTTAAGACTATGAGAGTATAGTATTAAGGTTTAGCTACTGATTTATAAGATGATGGGAACATTTTGCAGTTTATTTTATGGAATCCTAGCAATAAACTTAGTTTCCTAGATATCTGAATATTTTAATATATATCACCACATATAAAAGCAAGTGTTTGTTCTCATAATATGTGGATGTGTACCTTGATTTAGGATGGCTTTTTGTTTTATTTCAAGACTCTTAGTCATGCTTTCTGCATTTCTTTTCATTCAGGTTTGGCAGTTTACCTACCCTGCTGACCCCATTGAAAAGCAGAGTGATAATAAAAAATATTGGACTTACACTTTTTACAATTGCATATCTATAAATCTGATATGAGGGCCTGGACATGCCTTATTACATGAATTATTTTGGGCATTTATTACTGGATAATTTGCCCCAAGTTTGGTCTCTTATTGGAGAATGTGGGATATCAAATGTCATACTTGTCAGAAATCCAATTTGTCTGCCAGTTAGCCACCTTAGAAATTCTTTCTTCAGTGCAGTTTCAGTAATTTTTCTTTAATGTTTGGTCCGATTTAGAGAATGTTTGTTCTTGTCAGAAGTCCAATATGGCCACCAGGCAACCATCTTTTAATTCCTTTTGATCATATTATCTCAAGAACAGTTAAAGTGAATGCAGTTGGATGTATATTTATGTAATCTTGTAAAGGATTGGGTCAAATATTTCTGAATAAATATTGCCATCATTTATAAAAGTGCAGTACAGTTGGCTTGTATTGAATAAAAATTCATACAGAAGCACCTGTTTCTCAATAATTCTTGCATGTATTTCCTTGAGTTTTGCTATATATTTTGATCTTATATTTGCCCTTTGTGGTGTTCCTTTTGAGACTGACAGGTTTCAAGCAAGCTGTTGGAATAGTTCCTGATAGCTTAACAATCATGCATTTTCCTCAGACCATCAATTCACTGTGTTTAACCAGACATAGGTGATATATATTTCTGTTGTCATAGAAAATTTTCAACAAATTGGCAAATTGGTTCTTCAAAATTTGACTGGAAGTTGTGAATCTCAGTCCATGATGTCACAGGTCATGCTTGGCAGCTGAGCGTCATGACCCATGGGTCAATTGTTATTTCGTAGATGTAAATTTAAGCAAACAAATTTGAAAAAAAGATAACGACAGCCTGAGCTCATGGGAACGTACAAGAGCTATTAAAAACTTCTCCTCTAAATTCAATGGCCATTGTGAAATTGCACACTTCAACTGAAATCAAATAATGCATGGACTATATGAGGCATATTAGAATACGGACGAATGGCATTATGACCGCAGAAATTTTAGGAAGCGAAACTAATGCCCGATTGGCCTATCTTAAGCCAATTTAAGAAATTGAAAAAATCTTCTTGCTCCTAAGCCAAGGAAGAAAACCCTTAAGTTTTCAATAAAACGGCCCGCAATTACATCACTGGAGCCCTTGATATTGTATATGGCAAAGAGATAACCGTTTATCTGACAATAGCAGGGCCGTGTATGTTACAGGATTGATGCCGCTAGAAAGTGCCCATCCGTGGTTTATCACCAATGAATCGAGAGAGCAGGTCTTTGATGTATTATGAGTGTCATATTTTTATGGTTATCTATTTACTCTGGACTTGGGTTCAAGGTTAAAAGTGAAGTCAGGAGAAAGACAGAGAGAGAGAGAGAGGGACAGACAGACAGAGGAATAGAAACTGGAAGTGAGAGTGGAAGAGAAAGAGTGAAAATGAGAGGGTTGGAGATAAGAAGGAGCAGAAAGGGAGAGAGACAGGTACAAGAGAGAGAGAGAGAGAGAGATGGAAAGAAAGAGAGATATATATATATAGAGAGAGAAAGAAAGATTAAAGAGGCAAAAAAGAAAGAGAAAGCAATTTTCAATTAGGAAAGAACTTGAACAAGATGGATGAATGAGACACACACGTGCACAATGTGTGTGTGTGTGAGATATATATATATATATATATATATATATATATATATCAGTGTCAGAAACGAAAGAAAAGAGACGTGAAATAAGATATGTCAGGCAAATGATCAATATGAAACCGAAACAAGTTTTTTTTTTCTAGAGAAAAAGGGAGAAAAGAGGAAACGGAAAGATGAGGAAGAAGTAATATAGTTAAGGAAGGAAAGGGGAAGGACGTGCAGAGCAACAAACAAAATCAAATAATACAATTGTCTGGTTACAAAGAAATGCTTTGTCCCGTCCGTACGGTTAAGAGAGAGGGAATGAAAGGGTAATAGTGATATTGATGATGACGGTGATGAGAGTGATAAAGCAGAAGAGTACTTTAAATTAAGAGAGAAGTGTTATTTATATAATGAAGTAGAATAGAGATGAACATTATTTCTAAATTAAATTTTAATTTGTACAGTGAAGCAGAAAAGACGAACATTATGTCAATATTAAATATGTTTAAGCTACAACAATAAAGATGTGACACAGCGGAAGGAATGGTTCCTTTAAACGGCGAACTAAACCGGCTGAAGCTCGCACATACGCTAAAAAAGATGAAATAGGCGTGTGTAACATAAACAATAAAAATATAATAAAATTAGACTTGTAATTCTCTTGAGAGGCGTTCCACGCGCGAGATACAATAATCCACAGAGTCCATATGATTTTACAAATTCACAGAGTCCTGAATAATCCTGACACTCGCCGCAGGCACTTATCACAAAATTCTCCTGGCACCACTGCCGCTGGTAACATGATCGTCGCGCACGTGAATTAGGTATGCAGTCCAGGCTGTTTACGACGGTCCACATGACTCACAAGCACTTCTCGCTGTGTAACAACTCACTGGATTGACACAGTCTCTACTCTTGAATTACTCGCTTCTTTGCATCGGTGACAGATAGGCTCAAAGACTTCTCTGTAGCATCTCTCAGACAATGTCTGTCCATATATAATCACTCTTGGTATATCCCTTAATTTGTACCCGAATATGTCACTCCACAGGACAATATTCGGTACAATACACCCTTATCAGCATATCAATTGCCCTTGTCTGTTTGCTAGGATTAACCACGAAAGATACACATCGGCAGCTTACAAGTCCTTCGGTAAACACAACTCGCATGTCCGTTAGTGAGATAACGTTGGTCGCCCCGAGATTCTGACATACAATACACAGGAAATCGTCCCTTAGCTGATAAATTCACAGACAACCTTGGACCCTCCACAGGATCGACAAACTGTCCCTTTACTTTCGCGTTTCTAACATATATACTGATGCTTACTTTACACATCCTGCTCTTGCCCTATCGCCTTACAGTATTATCTTGCCTTTCGTTCAATGCATGAATATCAAAATGGACACGCCTCCAGATAATATAGTATGCAGGTGCGTTGCCTTTGAAGTCTACAGTAAGCAATGTTGTTACAGGAAACAGATTAGACTAAGACCAGCAAGAACCAATTCTCACGAAATTATGACTGTACTGAAACAAACATCAAATAAAACACCTGGGTTCTATAAACCTACGTTCCTGTACTAACATCGATACATGATACTGCATATTAATATACAGCAAATAATAGAAATACTCAACTGGTTATATTATCCCTACTTGAATGTGCAATACCATAATAATAAAATAAACAAGTCACAGTTCTCTCGTGACAGAAGGATATCATCAGACATATAAAGGCTGGTTTCACACTTCAGTCATCTCTATGATGATGGAAGTGTCATTATATATTCGTTCATATATTCCGGTTGTACTTTCTTAAGACCCGCTCATAATGATGGAGTACGTGTAACTTTAGTGAACTAGTCGCTTTCAGTAAAGATGAAAGATCAACTAGGCTCATTAAAACTTTCTTATATGGCGAAGATGCCAATAAAAGACAGAAACTTAATCCGGGAAATTTGAAAACTCTTGGTTTATTAATTTAGCCTTTTTCGCATAAAACTCTCTCGGGATTTCCTTTATTCTTTTCCTTCGGTGCTTATTGATTCATACGAATGATATATTTTAATATAGAAAGATATATCAAATAAATTGTCATAACAACTGTTACACAGGGGAATATGGGCTGACTGATTTATCTTTAAAATCATAACGAATTACCATGAATTTCTTGAAATATCTGAAGTCGACTTGTATCATCTTTGTTCATGTATATTTACTCATGAAATTTATGTGTTTTCTAGCTGATCTGGCTTCAGGCTCGATGATCTTATGCAATGGCGATTCATCAGCCGTCCACAGTTTTCAAATTACTTCCACTCCTGTATTTCTTTACTTATTATATTTAATTTCTTAACCAATTGGGTTTGATCATGTTTATTTAAACTGATAGTCCTAGATGTATGGTTTGAAATTATATTTATGTGAAATTTAACACGATCAAAAATAGGGGTTTCTTCACATTTACTCTGAAATCGATTTTTACTCGATTGTTCAATGTGTTAGGTCTGCTCCCTTTGATACCTCAGCACCACATTCATTGTAAATTCATTAATTAGGCAAATGTATGCTTTATTAAAAATCACAAAAACATGTTGCCTCCACTTTTTTTCTTGACTGATTTTGGTTCTGCTTATTTTGTTAGAGTGAGGTAGGCGTATACTTTGAAAGTTCTAGACAGATTTTGAAATATATTAAATATGCCAATAAATGCAAATAAACAATAACTGACGTTTTGGTTTATTTTTATGTGCTCTAGGTAATAGTTTATCTTATAAAATACAGTACATCATAAAAAACATGATGGTTTGTCCGCCAGTTATCAAAATCACCAATATTATTATAATTTTTATAAGTAGTAGTGGTAGTTGTTGTATTTATTGTATTTGAAGTAGTGTTATGATTATTATTAATTGATATAGTAACAAATGGAATAGTAGTAGTGATGTTATAACTTTAAACATAAATCATCGCATCCAGATTCAGAAAATCCCATGTACAACGATGTACATAGACAAATAGGGACAAAAAATTATCATTCATGTAACGCTTAACTTCAGCAGATTTTGTAGATAAGACAATAAGCACACACGCGTTTAAAGCTTAAATGGTAAATAACAAAGATCCATGACGTCATGCAGATCAGGAGATGGTGACCGTATCCCTCAACCGGGATCGCTGCCCGAACAATCAGTGTGCATAAAAATCACTGATTAAATGGTTAAATGTACTGACCGAAATCCCACTTCACCCAGATAACACGGCTACTACTTGAACAGGTTCAGCAATAAAACGGCATTTATTGAACAATTTTGACTATCCACTACGCTAAACCGTCACTCTGATCCAACTATGAATATTTGCTGATCTGTTTTTCCTTTATTTATCCGGGATTTCCAACTACAAATGAGCTTCTTACCACCCCTTACTGCACTCTTCTATCCATTTATATTATGATTAACGTTTCATAACCAAACTTCTTCAATTCCTTATTAAAATGCGCTCGCTATCTTGAATATAAAATATTGCTGGATCGAGTACAATTAAAAAGAAAAAAGTGGCCATCTGGTTGTGAATCCAGAATATGACGTATCGTTACAAATGGTATGGCATTTGTTTAAAATAAGGATCGATTTGCGTAAAGGGACATTATCAGAGGCAACATTATGCCTATTCTTTCACACTATCAGTTCAGGTTTGCTGTATACAAGAGTTTCCCAGCAAAACCATCCCAGCATACAGTGTCAGTATCTCGCATATACTACTGTTTAACACCTTGTCATGGCTCACTGCAGGTTTGTTATCACAGTCCACGTTTGTCTATTTAAGGCCGCGCGCGTCAATTGAAACCAACCGCATCAACATTTTTATTTTTATTTTAATATGAAACTTACCAATTTCGAACTCCAGCCGCTCGGACATATCTTTCAAGAAGATATAATAATACAATTTTGATAAGATTGCCTTTGTTAGTTGTAGTGCTGTTACCTGTTTAGCAAAACAATTATGTTATTTTCAAGTTTTTCCCTGAACATATGACATTTTTATCGAAAAATACAACATAAATAAAAATAAAAAAAATTGCCCTCGCGCACTGATTTCTGAAAAAAAGTGCCTGAGAGCCCAACCTTTTTTTCATTGGCCTAACAACCAACATTTTAAATTAATTGTTTGGATAGTATTAGCAAGCTGGAGAAGTGAGACGGGGAATGCTTGGTATAACATTTATGTACTTGGATTTTAATTAAATTGGTTGT
The DNA here is from genome assembly GCA_026874595.1 of Sipunculus nudus. Taxonomy (NCBI): domain Eukaryota; kingdom Metazoa; phylum Annelida; class Sipuncula; order Golfingiida; family Sipunculidae; genus Sipunculus; species Sipunculus nudus. Next base: position 57,001,654 of record CM049307.1, on the reverse strand, counting down.
ATTTATATTAATAAATTCTCTTAATCATCTGTTTTCTGTTCCCATATTGCTCATACATTTCTAATTAATTTATTTACCACTAAGAATCGTAGTTTCTTACATGTACTCTTCAGTTTAAATTTAAGTAATAAAGACTAAATCTGAAGACAGATATTTACTTATTGAAAATAAGGGATTCTATATTAGAAAATAGATGCATCTTTCCTTTTGAATACCAAGTAAAAATATGTTATGTAGATTGATAATTAACGTTGGCATGAAACGTGTGTCACGAGTTTAACCTCCTTTGGTCACATGGTAGACAAAAACTACAGAGGCTATCTGTGATAAATGATTATCCTATTCGTATATCTCTTGAGACTTAACAAATCAGGCCATGGATCTCACTCGCATCTGCCACATCCAATGGAAACCCACGTCAGCAGCCTAGTTTGGGGAAAACATAATCTGACTTCTATGAGATTATGTGCCCATAAATTTTGTCAAACTTAAGGCCTAAAAAAATACAAATTATGGTTCTCGGGATCCGCCCGCTTCAACCCCCCCCCCCCCCATCACAAACTTTTATTTGATTTTCTTCTTTCAAGAAGATAAAATAATAATATTTAGATAAGATTTAGTTTATTATGTAGTGCTTTTACCTGTTTAGCAAAATACTTCTGTCATTTTCATGCTTTTCACTGATCATATGACATTTTATCGAAACATACAAAAAAGGTAAAAAAAAATTAAATATCGCCCGCCCGCACTGATTTCTGAAAAAAAGTGCAGGAAAACCTTACCTTTTTTAGGCCTAAGCGCGATGATAATTATTCAGGCATCGTTAAGTGTGTAAGATTGACGTTCTGACAATAATATGTTCAATAATGTAATGATAATTGCATTAGTAATAATAATAATAATAATAATAATAATGGTTTAAGTGTAATTTATACTCGTAGAAATCTCCTACGACAAAAATGTGCTACGAATCACTGAGCAACTTTGCGAGATCAGAAAACAATATTTCACGAAGAATACCCTACTCTGCTGTTCCCGTACACTTAAAGGAACAAAGTCACACACCTGCCGGCCTTCTAGGGTTTGCAGTAGTTTCCGCATTAGTTATAACGTGCGGCGTTTGGTAGCTTGCCCTATGTATGGTGGAGTGAACCGATGTCAAGTGGTGACATGACGCTTAAAAAAGGGATGGGCAAAAGTCTTATCCTGTGAAATGAAAAAGTTGTATATACTTTTTAGCACAGCTGACTGTAAGTCAACTGAGGTATAGGAATGGCGCTTTGTTCATCGTCCGTCCGGTCGTCCGGCCGTCCGTTAGCAGGGCACAAATCGTAACTGCTGGTCCTAGAAACTTCTAAGTGAACATCCAAGGATGTCAATAAAAAATCTCTTTAGGAAACCTGAAATTTGGTCACTGTGACCTATATCCTCCGAGCTATGCGGCTTGAAAATACCCCCCAGAATAATAAAAATATAATACAAAACCTCAAATAACTTGATTATTAATGCATGGATTGTCATAAATCTTGCCTTGAATATTGACTATGACTAGTTTTGTCAGTTCCCGAAAAGTGGTGGTGCCATCTGTATTTTATGTTATTTTAACGAAGATTTTTCTATTTATTTTACTATAAAATGACAACAATCATGTCAGTTTCTCAGCTGTAATTACATCTAGTGTCCTAAAACCTGGTGTGTTAATGATCACAAGTGGGTGCCATATAGTAATCACCCTGTCTGTATGTCTGTTTTTCTGTCTGTCTGTCCATCCGTCCATCCACACAAATTTGTTTCCAGATGATAACTCCAGGTTGTATGGACACATGGATTTAAAACTTGACTTAGATATTGCCCACCACTAAAGTATGAACCTATATGATTTTGGGGTCACGAGGTCAAAGGTCAAAGTCACAGGACTCACATATTAAAAATGATTATGGCTGCATTTTAAGCCAAGCTTTTCATCGCAAACGTTCCATTTTGCGCATTTAGCTGTTTTGCCAGTGTGGGGAGAGCATAAATGAATTTCGGGTCACATGGACAAAGGTAAAGGTCACAGGGGCCATCTATTCACAAATTAGTTTCCAGATGATAGCCAATAAGGGAAGAACCTGATTTATTTCGGGGTCACAAGGTCAAAGGTCAATGTCACAGGGGCCCATCTGTCCATATATTTGTTTCTTGATGATAGCTCCAGTTTGAATTGACATATTGGTTTTAATTTTGACTTATATATGACCCACCAATAATGTAAGAACCCTTTTGATTTTGGGGTCATAAGGCCAAAGGTCACAGGGCCTACTTCTTTAAAAGGTTGTTGATGTATTTAAGCCAAACTTTCTGTCTCAACGGCTTAGAGGGGTAGAGCGCAGGACTCAACGTCGGAAGATCATGGGTTCGAATCTCAGCCGAGGCGGTGAGGTTTTTCACGGTCGGCCCCCACCCAGGGTGAGCGCTCTGCAGGCTTAATGGGAAGGCTGTGTCCTTCAGCCGTGTATCACTCACATACGAGTGCGTCTTTGGGGGGGTTCCTCGGTATTATGACCCAGCAATGGGGATGATTAAACACCCAGGACCCGTAGGTGCGGTAGACACCGGGCCTGGGTGACACCAGGATATTAAAAATGATAGGTAGCGAGTGCTACCGCCCTGTCAAGTAGTCCCATCCAAAATGGAAACTCTGCAGATGTACATACTTAATTAAGAATTAGTTAAGTCAGCATTAAAAAAACTAGAGGCGGTTACCTCCACCAAAAAAAATTAAAAAAAAAAAAACTTTCTGTTTCAAAACTTCTATCTTCCAGATGTTGCTCACCTGCCAATAGTGGAAGTAACTTATGGATTTTTGAGTCACAAGGTCAAAGGTCTAGGTCATGGGGACCATCTATCCACATATTATTTTCCAGATGATAACACCGGTTTGGTTTGAAATATTGGTTTCAAACTTGACTTATATATGGCCCACCACTAAAGTAAGAACTGTTGATTCTGGGGTCATGAAATAAAAGGTCAAGGTCAAGGACACACTACTTTGAAAGATTGTGAATGCATTTTAAGCCAAACTTTTCATCTTAATCCTTCCATCATCGAAATGTGGTACACCTGCCGATAGGGGAAGTTTCCTTTTGATTTTGGGGTTACAAGGTCAAAGGTTAAGGTCACAGGGCCCATCCAATCACAAATTAGTTTATGGATGATAACTCCAGTTTTGACAGACAGGTTGGCTTCAAACTGATCACAGGACCAATATTTTGGAAAACCTCATAAACATATATCCTTATAGACAAGTGCAGCTGAGCGCCGAGACCCATGGGTCCTTAGTTCATATTTGTGGTATAACATTCAAATTTTCGCCTAACTCACACTGCGGCTTTAAATAGATAATTAACTCGAAGCCATCACCGTGATATGGACGTATGTTGGCGATATCGGGGAGAAGACCGCCAACCTTGGAGAGGAAATTGACCGAAAGGCCGATTCGAGTGAACCAACATCTAGATCTGATGTTTAACAGGAACTGATAAATTCAATCATGTCTATAAATTAATATTCATAATTAATAAACTCTTATGATTAAGTTTGAGAGACCAATTCTACACGGGACTTTGTCAGTATGTCGGCTTGAATGACTGGTATGTATGTGATGTATCATGCAATAAAATATATTTACTTGGTTTTTGTTATTTCTTATAATTTATATGAAGACGTATTTTGTCCATGTGCTGGCTTGAATGACTGACCGCCACCGCTCTGCCGTGCAAGGTCTGTCACCAATATCGTTGATAATCCCCGTGGAATTCAGGTACGTATGTGGATGTATCATTCAATAAAATATACTTACTTGGTGTTTGTTTTTTCTTATAATTAATATGTTCCCCCTTAATTTATAGTAATAAAAAATGAAGACGTCTGTCAAACTCTATTCTGAGTTTGTGAATGTACGTGCAATTGGCCTGCGAACCGTGAAACGAATTACAGCTGAAATGATGCTGCAAATAACCATTTGCAAATCTTCAGTAATCAACAGGTTGCACGGTCAGATGAGCTTTTACTTTATCGTGGCAGTAAAATGTGTCGGTTATAATATAATGGTATATATGACATAAAAATGCAAGTTATCCCGCTTGCACAGACTGTGATCGCTGCAAGAACCGTTAACCGGGAATTGTGACACTTGTTTGTATCGAACCGCCACGCTTTATGCGGATGATTCATTCACGGGTAAACATCAGCGTGACCTGATTATAAGAAAAGTCGTTAAACCTGTCGAATCAACCATGGAAATGACCAGGGGCTTTGTATTTCACAACAGCGCAGATTTGGTGACGCTAATCCAACAACACGATGGGTTAAAGGCTCAGATGTTAATATGGCCGTTCAAAGAATTTTGGAACCTGAATTTGAAATGAAAAACCAACATGGAACCACGGGTCCAGACACGATATTTTGTTTCTATAAGGATACACAAATCATGTGGGGTACGTTATATCAAATGGTTGCCATGATTTTCTCAACAAATTAAATACTGTACTCGTGATAGAATAGCGCCATTCATCGGCGCGTGCATGTCGGCAGTAATACTAATTCTTATAAATGGAAGTCCACGCTAGTTGTAAAGTTACAATAATATGGTTGGATATCAGGGCCAGCATTTAGGCTATGTTTTTCTTAACTTTTGCATGTGATATCATGCACATTGAAGGACAATAACTGGCGATGCCGTTCCATGTCAGATACAGTCTATCAAAATAGTTTTGCCCAAGGTGACTGGCATAATCGGGGTACCGACGTCAAATATCATATGGACTTCTTTCAAACAAATACTGTTTTACACACACACACACACACACACACATATATATATACACACATTTTTTATTGCCTTATTAGGCGGTGACTTTTTTTTTAAAAGAGTTCATTTATTACTACCTTCTTATTCCTCGTCACCTGCAAAGGATGCCTCAAACTGCAGCCATTCATTCAATTCTTGCACTCGCATAAAGCACAAACTAAAATCGTCTGCAAATCCGCGGGAGCTAGGAATAACGCCACTGGTAACCAAAAAACAACGCAGTAAATTTAGAGTTTGTTAAGAGAAAATTAATGTGACTGCTTTGATCCTCACAGAAATGACACTATATATATAGGCATCCTAAACCCTGTCGCATGCAATTATACATTTCACTCGTGGACAGATCTTGCGGGGCTTTGGTTCTTGTTGACACTGATAATCCATCGGATATTTAAAGTCGGCCTATTGCATTTTTCTAATCTGAATCAGATTTTATGTTATTTTCTTTGTTGATATTATCAAGCTTTCTCTTTCTCACCAATTTATAGTCTTTGAATTTATATCATCGTAGATCAGCAAACGATATCTGGTCACTTGAATGGCGCGGCTGGTATGGGCTCAAACACCGGAAGTGCAGGTGCGACTTTAAAGGGGGATTTTCCAGATTTTCTTTCACTCAGTGCATCGTGGACAGGAAACTGTAAAGTATATATATATATATATATATATATATATATATATATATATATATATATTAAATATATATACATGACGTATGGCCATGGATACTCAAAATAATTTATAAACTATTTGTTGACGTTCGCCCATTAAGCAGAAAAAAAAAAATTGGAACATATAAGTCTATAATAACTATTTATGTATTTTACATTGATTACATATTTCAAATGCTTAAATATGTAAATATTCACATTTCAAATGTTTAAATCATATTTCTGAATAATTCAAAGGGTTAGGTTGGGGAATACGTTAATCATCCCCGCCCCTTTTTAATTCTTACTTCTTACTCTAAGTATGTACAGCTGCATAGTTTCCCTTTCGGTTGGGTCTACTTGATAGGGTTGAGCACTCGCTTCCTATTATATCATTGTGTGTCCTGGTGTCACTTTGGCCCGGTGTCTACCGCAACTGTGGGTGTTGGGTGTGTAATCATCCCAATTGCTTGGTAATAATACCGAGAAACCCCTCAAAGACGCACTCATTAATTCTCCAGAGCGCTCACCCTGGGTGGGGGTCGACCGTGAAAAATCTAACCGCTTCTCGGCTGAGAGTTGAACTCACCATCTCCCGGCTTTGAGTAATGTGCTTTACCCTTATGCCACCGAAGCCAGTCTGATCACCCCCTGCTAAAAAGTGAGAGGGTTAGGGATATACCCAGAATCCCTCCTACGTCGACGCCCCTGTTGTGAGGGTTATTACCAGTTCGTTCACAAGTGGGTTGGTCTCTGACACCTACAACCAGAGACGACTCAGCATAAAAGGCTTTTCTGAAAGAAACCAACGGGTTGTTTTAATCAACTTAGACTGACACCTGCGATACTATCCCGGAGGAAGTACATCCCTAAGAAGGCCGGAGTAAAGGAAATATACTTAAGATTAGACAAAGGAGGATAAATGGGAGGTTGACACATTCATTAAGGAACTCTTCCTTTCACCTCCTGTGCCCGTTTGACTGACAATGCCACAACGTCCGGAGGGAGCGGTTGGTAATCTCAACTCTGACCTAACCTTGTTAGAGAGTTTTTCACATGGTCCTAAAGTTTTGCTGCTCCACACATCTTGTAACTGTTCAAGAAACAGAAAGTTAAAAGAACAGCACATGGCGGTAACTGAGGTATATTAACGTATAAATAGTTATTCTGTGGAACTTTTAACCAAATCTGCTTCTATTTATGTTCACTTTTACACGTCAAACCAATATAGGATTATTCTATTCAACGCTTAACCGATATTTCCCCTCTTATATATGCACTGTTACATGTCCAACCGCTAAATAAATTAAAAACACTTATTATAATTCCTTATTCTTTGGCACGAACTTTCACAAAATTCCATTGCACTCATAGATCCAAATAAATTGGATATGATCGATCAATCCGAAATTATTTTAAATTAAAAGAGAACTTTTGAGGAAGTTCTGCAATTTGTCCGCTAAACAAGGATTAACTCACAACCTTTGCCCACAGGTATTAATTGGCGCAGGTATTAGTTATAATACATCGCTCCCAGGGGGGGAGGGGGGGGGGGGATTGCCGCGAGCTATTATATTTTCCCCTTGGTTCGATGTTTGTCCGTTTACGTTTACGTCTTTACGTAAAAGGGTTCAACCATAATTTGATATAATTTGGCTGAGGGTTTGGGTAACCTTAATGGAAAATCCTTAAAGCTGAAGATAATATGAATCACCATAATATATATATATATATTGTATAATATATATATATATATATATATATATATATATATATATATATATATAATTCAAAGCATTCCACCCCATTGTGAAATACAGCGATTTATTTATTTACATTGCTACGGAACCCAATATTAACAGATCACGTATGCGTGACGAACATAAACTTTGCAATGGAAAAAAAGCAGATTCTGTAACACTAGGCAGCGTGAAATGTCTAGGGGAATGAATAAAGAAGTCAGTGTTTTTTTGTTAACAAATAACTATAATTTATTCTTAAAACAATACACTAAATCAATACAATTACACAGTACTACAACAGTATAACAGCAAATCAATATAATCACACAGCCTAATAAACAAAGTGCACAGTACCTGGATACCACCACCGTCACAGCGACAAGTCCTCTAAAGCATATAACTCAGATGAACAGTTCACACAAATATTCTCAGAGAATAACAGTCCAATGTAAAGCTCTTGTAACAATCCCGAAAGCAAACTATAAAAGACTATAAAAGATCCGTTACTAATCCAGAAGAAAATCTGAAGAAAATCCATAATTGCCGCACTCAGTCCCACAAACTGACTTACACGCTTGTAGACTGGTGTGTACAAGGCGAGGCCGTTACAACACGAGCTACGCGTGGCACACGAACCAAATGTCAACAACGCATGGAACACCCCTGCGCACAATAAAAGAATCACATGCAAGACCGCTGTACATAATATAATGGGCATCTGTAACAACATACAGACCGCCAGTTCATACATATTAGAGTATCATTTGTTTAAGGAAATTCTGTCATATGAACCCTGTCCTGAACATGACATTAAAGTGAAATACATAGAAGGTGGGTTAAAGGTTATCTAAATTACCCAGGCTTATGCAAAATGCAAACAAATTGAATAAAATATAAAAAGATTTTGTACAGAAACATGGAATATTGGGTGTTAATCAGTTGTAAAGCAAAAAAAAATATACATGCGAGTCTCTGTCTTAATTAATATATCTGATACACTCTAAAAAATGACGTTTCACAGATGTTTTACATGATGTTTAGCATGTTTTGTATGCAAACATGTTTCAAATCTAAACATGTTTCAAAACATGTTTTACCGTTATTTTCAAAAGGTGGGTCCATTGAAACATCATGTTATGTCGTTACATGTGTGAAACATGTGTAATACATGTTTTTAGACATGTCTCGCGCGTGAAATTACATTTTACTTGTTTTAACCGCCGTTATTTTTTGCCACTGGTCACGTGACCAGATATTCTCTCCATTTATCTGGAACCAGTTGTATGATAGACTGATTGCCAGTGATCGCGGGAAAGATGAAAACTTCCGAGAAAACGGAACGTGATTTTGAGCAATTACCAGGTCCACCTTAGATGATGTTCTGTCTTGGGCTCAGAGAAGGTTTCCTGTAGCAATCCAAAATATAATTTGCCAGAAATTAAAAGGTGAGTCAAACGTTATGTTTGTGAACAGTATGTATATGTATAATATCGCTCATTGAGAACACTTATTCATGCTTTTTATAAATTACAACGACATTTTCACTTCAACAGAATTAATATGCATCCGAAAGTACGAACCACCATTCAGATACAGTAATGAGACAAATCCTATACAGGGTTATGTACAGGATTTGGGAAAGGGGGAGGGGGATCTAACTTCGTGGTGGGGGGGGGGGGGGGGGTTGGGGAGGTGGATTTCCAAAAAAAGGCCTTACTTTTCAAAAGTGAGTGGGATACAGCCAATAATTCACTGGTTGCCAGTGTATAGGAGGGGGGGGGGGGCTGTCTTGACCACCTGGACCCCCCCCCCCACACACACACACCTGAATATAAGACTTTCCAGTGCACTTATTCAATGTGAGTACAGCACACAATTAAGCAGTAGCATCAATTAATCTTCAAGGGTGGGGGAAGGACCCCTAAAAGGAAGTACATTTAAGAGGGGCCAATCAAGTAAGCAGGAATGTTAATGACTGTAGCCATCTTTGAAATTTATTTTGGAGTGTTTTTATATTTTAAAAAGTTGCTTTTAAATAGACATGTTGTTTTTTATATTTATTTAAAGTAAAGCAAGTGATCATTAGCAGCTTTTTATTGGAAACTACTGTACAAAATTCAATGTAGTTCGGCAAAACCATGAGACATCTTTGAGAATCCTTTAAGAACAGACGCTAGAAGGAGCATTGTGGTTTACATGTATGGACTGCTGAGTAGGTAAGATATTTATTTAAACAGCACTTTATCAAATGTGACATGTGATGAAAATTTTGCTGTTTCAAGAAGTAGGCTATGCAAAGATAATTTTGTTAGATTTTTCAAGGCATTTTTACTGAAACCTAGAATTTGAAGATGAATAAGGAAGACACAAGTAATTTGTGATTAGAATGATAAAATAAGCATATTAAAAACCTGAAACTATGTGCAGTATCATTTTTGTGTAGATCAAAGTCTGCAGCATGTTCAAACACTACCTCATGGGCACAAAGTTAACAAAATGGTAATTTATGCATCTGATCAAGGCTGAATGTGTGTACATGGGTGGTGGTGGGGGAATGGGTTCCAGGGTACCAAGGCTGGATGTATGAATGGTGTTCAGGTTACCAACGCTGGATGTGTGTACATGGATGTTGGTGGAATGGAGTCTAGGGTAACAAGGATTGATGTATATACATGTATGTTGGTGGAATGGGGTCCAGGGTAGCAAGGCTGGATGTGTGTACATGAATGTTGGTGGAATGGGGTCTAGGGTAACAAGGATGGATGTGTGTACATGGATGTTGGTAGAATGGGGTCCAGGGTAGCAAGGCTGGATGTGTGTACATGGATGTTGGTGGAATGGGGTCCAGGGTAGCAAGGCTGGATGTGTGTACATGGATGTTGGTGGAATGGGGTCTAGGGTAACAGGGATGGATGTGTGTACATGGATGTTGGTAGAATGGGGTCCAGGGTAGCAAGGCTGGATGTGTGTACATGGATGTTGGTGGAATGGGGTCCAGGGTAGCAAGGCTGGATGTGTGTACATGGATGTTGGTGGAATGGGGTCTAGGGTAACAAGGATGGATGTGAGCACATTGGTAGTGGAGGGGATAGGGTCCAGGGTACCAGTGCTCGATGCAAGTATATGGGTGGTGCTTGTGAAATGGGATTCAGGATACCAAGTCTGGATTTGTGAATACATGACTGATGGTGGACTAGGGTCGAGGGTACCACAGCTGGATGTGTGAATATGGGTGATGATGGAATGGGGTCTAGGGTTTTAAGGCTGGATGTGTGAATACATGACTGGTGGTGGACTGGGTTCCAGGGTACAAGTATATGGGTGGTGCTTGTGAAATGGGATTCAGGATACCAAGTCTGGATTTGTGAATACATGACTGATGGTGTACTAGGGTCGAGGGTACCACTGCTGGATGTGTGAATATGTTTGATGATGGAATGGGGTCTAGGGTTTTAAGGCTGGATATGTGAATACATGACTGGTGGTGGACTGGGTTCCAGGGTACAAAGGCTGGGTGTGTGTTCATAGGTGTTTGTGGGATATGGTCCAGGGTACCAAGGCTGGATGCAAGTATATGGGTGGTGCTTGTGGAATGGGATTCAGGATACCAAGTCTGGATGTGTGTACATGGGTGTTAGTGGACTACAATCCAGGGTAACAAGGCTGGATGTGTACATTGGTGTTGGTGGAATGGGGTTCAGGGTAACAAGGCTGGATGTGTACATGGATGTTGGTGGTGGGACTGGTCTGGATACCCAGGTTGGGTGGGTCAGTAAATATTGTTGGTGGTATGGTTTCCAGGGTACCAAGGCATGATGCGGGTATATGGGTGGTAATGGTGGTTTAGTGGTTTCCAGTTTACCCAAGTTGGAGTGAACTCGGGCAGATAGTGAATATTTAATTAAGTAATTCTTGCTTCACTTTATCAAAATTTTGGATTTTTACACAAATATGCAAATTTTTTCCCTCCTGTACAATTTTTGGTAATAGTTGAAGTTTTCTTGTTTACATATTTGCATATAATATATTTTCAGGGTTGGCAGTTTTATCCACAGCAGGTTTAATCCACAGGATAAATCTGGATCAATCCAGATAAGATAAAACAGGTTTTATCCAGTTTTATCAAAAGTTTGGGTGTAAACTGTCTGTGAAGTAGACATTTTATATAAAGTTTAGCTTTCCACTGTAAAATAATAGGTTCTAATAAGAAATATTTGTGTCTAGTTGACTGAATTATTGTTTCAATATAGGTTTTTTTTATTGAAACAATAACATAACATCTTAATAACAAATACAGACATGTAATACATACATACAAAGGCACTTAGGATGAACCTACATTATACACAAGACATAGACACATGCATAAAGAAGTAACATAAATTGTATGTCTACTCCTTGGTCTACTCATCTACTCATTGGTCTCCATATAGTTATACATAAAACAAACATTTCTTGTCACAGATCTCTACTGAAAGTGATGCAATGATCTTAATAATCAGTTTGAGACTTGAAATTATTTCTCTTTATTAGAGCGACTTTTAAATAACATCAAATACTTTTTACATTGCACTATAAGGAAGCTAAACAACTGTAGTTTGCGCAAGTTTAGTTAAACTCCACAATCAGTGGTACCATATAATGTCCTGTTATATTTTCACATATTAATATCCTTTTGGCCACTTATAAGGCATGTTTACACAAGCAGCAACAGTGGGCTACTATTTGACAACCAGCCAGTCATGACAGCCATGACAAACCTTCATTGGATCAAAGTCATTCAGGCATACTCTTCCACTGGACTCTTAGTTTCCCACATTAGTTGCTGACAATTTGGCTGCAAAGGTCACCCTGCAGCCTGCCCACTGACTATGAGTAAATATTTGGTGGCTGAGGATGATGCCATGAAGGTGATATCCTATTGAGAAATTGACCACCAGACAGAAAAGTAACATAGAAGACAAAGGGACTGCTTCTCATTCTGGTGTTTGTTGAGCATGAGCTTCAGTGGCTGCTGACAACAGCGAAAATTAACCTTGGGAACTGGATATCAAGCTTACATATTGTCAGTATATTAACAAAGCTTATGAATTTATTTATCAAGATTAGCATAAATGTTAATTTACTTAAATTTTACAAGGTGATTCTTAGTTTGATCTAAATTAATCCTGTATAATCTGGATAAAACTGGATTAAACCAGATAAAACCCAGTTTTATGCATTGTCCTGGATTAAACAAGTTTTATCTGAAAAAAACCCAGTATATAGTACATGTGATGTGTCAATGCCACTGAATTAATAAATGACAGATACTTGCAACAGATTATGCTAACCAGCAGCTTTATTTTCCTTTGGGGTCTTTGATTAAATTCATTGATAGATTAAAGGATTTTGATACAATTGTTGTAAACATTCATGTTATTCCATTAGAGAGGTACAACTATTAGAGGTCTTATTCTTAAATATCACCATTATGTTACCAGGTGTAAACAGTATTTAAATAAAATGTATGAAGTAGACATTTTCATTTTATAAAAAAAAACCTCCATATAAATAGCTGTTATTTATTCGTGTTAGACTTATGTCAATATCTAGTTGATGTCAGTGTATCCCTTGCAGCTGCATGTAAGAATTGTCAGCTGTGCTGCTGACAGTGAATACTATTTTCTCTTTTTCTCCAAACTCATCATGGAAATAACACCATTTAGCTTTGATAAAATGCTAAACTTTTTTTTCAGAAAGATGTCAAAAAGATTTATTTTCTACACAAGAGGGTACAGAACCAACACCTGTTTTATCATAGACCATGGAGAAGTGAGGTCAAGTGCTATTTTGAGTGACTCCATGAACATATTATATTTATTGAAGAATGGTTCAGTATGGAAAACCTCGTACCTGCTTATAGGCTGGTACTATATTCTTAAAGGGGCCCAGTCACCTATCTGACTGTTATAAACTAAAGTTTATCCCTTGGAGCTTTCATAAAAATAGGCCAGAAAACGTGGATATCACTGCACACAGGCTGCTTGTTTTGCTTAAATCAACGTGTTTATAATATGAGGGGACTTGCTAAAATAATCAAAACAAAGGCATCTGGCAGCACGTCAGATAAACCAGAGCTTTGCAAATAGTGTTTTGCAACAAATGAGCTTTCCCATCCACATATATGCAACCTACCACCTTAGGTTACATGTGTTTCCCTTTTGTCAACATTGCTGTATTTACAAACATGTTGTAGATAAAAAAGTACCAACATACATCAGAAAGGCATTGTTAGAATTTTTCACATTCGAAAATTACCTCTAGATCATTAATATATACACAGAGGAAGCCAGAATTGACATACATTCTTTTTCAAAAGGTAGGTGAAAGGGCACCTTTATTATAACTTACCCAGCACAAAACATGCAACTTCTCAACACACTTCAGAAAGAGTGTCTTGAAAATAAAGTGTCTAGCAGGAACAAGTCAACTTCTTACAAGCTTCTTCTACAGTTTGTTGTTGCATTAAAAAATTTAGTATTTGATTCTTTTGTTACATCCTTAGTATTCTACATATTTTCTATGAAATGTTTTAAGAATTTCAGTATTCACATATGTAAAATGTTTCACTCTTTTTTTTTGGTAATTAAATTTTACCAACTTTTAGAAAAGTCAAGTGTTACAGTGTTTGATGAATCACTATGAACATACAGCAGTTAGTTAATCTTGTACAATCTGGCTGATTTATCATGCATTTCATTATATATATGAAGCTTCATTTGCACTGATCTTGTGATTATGTTAAGGTTCCATATGTGATGGTACAGGCTGTATATGGCAATATGGTAATTTGTAGTATTTAATTGTCATGGTTGATTGCATAATTGTAACCTTATGAAGCTTCAAGTATTTACAGACAGGGGCCTTGTTTTGGGATTCCAAATTAAAATTTTTATGCAAGTGATACAAACCAAGGATTTGGTATTATGAAAATATTGGGTGTTTAATTAGCATGCTTTCGGTATTGCTCTGATAGATTCTTTTGATTCACTTATCTGAGTGGCAGCTGATGTACCTCTCAACTATGCTGCAGTGCTGAGAAATCTTCAGTCATGGAGACTTTGTTAATGCCAGTCTTTTCTGCATTTTATTTTACACTTTTTGGCTGTAAAATATTTGCTGCAGTCAGACTGAAGCTAGAAACACTGAAAGTGAATATATTGGCATGTATGAATTATGTAAATGCTCATTCAAGATCTGAGATCAGTGTTGCTACCTTCTAAAGCATATAAAATATTATACAGTCAGCTTAATATAATTGTGATATTTGCAGTTGTTACACACAGTGCATGCAAAAATTTAATGTATCGGTACTTATAATTTGCATTTTATCAAAAAGATATTATGCTGGTAATCCTAAGTTGTTTTCTGCTTCAGGATGTGTTTGGTCAGATTTTAGAAAACTGTCCTACATAAAAAAAATATCTAAAAGGAATAAAAAATAAAAATTGAATACTCATAAAATAAAATGCATGCTTCAAGTTTTCTTTTGGAAGAAGAAAGAAATGTTAATGTTTAGAAAAATTTGAACCAATACACTAAAATGTTCTTTTAGCTATTAAAAAAATCAAGGACAACTTTTAAAGAGGCTTTATCAAATAATTGTTCAACTTTACAATTTTTAGCTCCCTGACTAAGACTCCTTTGGTTTTATGTGTTTAGAATTAAATGCCAGTTTTCTACAAGCTGTATTTTAAATTTTCAGTTGCCATAGGTTTCAACACATTTATAATAAATTTCTGAAATAAAATATTGAAATAAACTTGCAAATGGGTGTATACATTATAAAATTTCATTCAAATCCCTTAACCTAGCTGGGCATTAGTGTGCATAACACTGGTGCTCGCAATCAGTTATATTGAGTAAATGTTCAAATTATTTCATTTTTAGCTAAACTGGCAATATGTTAACCAGTTTTTAGAAATATTTATTATGTTTTTCTTAATCAAATGGATCGTTTCATCACCAATCTTTCTACCTTATTGCAATTATTAAATTAAATGTGTATTATTATACTTTAGCTCACCTCCACTTTCTTCCTTATTATATATTTCAAAGGGTTTCATACAGTCCCAGTGGGTATTATTACATGCATATTACAGTTAGCTAGTTGAAATACTGATACTTATACAAATGTGTGATCATGGGAGGCTCCAGCATCTTCCATGTTGTCCATAAAATTTACAGTCCACACCAAATGTGTAAGTAATACATCTCGTTAGAGCATAATGTGTGTACATTTATATGCTGAACATTTAAAAAATATTTATAAAAAATAAAATATTGCCTCATTTCCGTTTTATAATACTAGAATTTTATACAGATATTTTCGTTACCAATTCCAGCTGAGCGCAATGTCCCACAAGTCCCTTGTAAATCATTGTGCAGCAGTTCAGATTAGGTTTGCTAGATTAATTATTGCTGTAATTCATAGTTTATAATATTTGTGTATACAACTATGGGAAGATAAAAATTGTACCTGTACTGGTACATTTAGTATTGATATGAAAATATAACATGCAGATAACAGATATTGAAATAGATACTAAATAAATCTGATCTTACTTAATCATGGTCTGTCATGTAAATAGTAGTTAGATTGCTGTTGATGTGCATTACTTCATCTATTATAAAAGAAGACTTACAGAAAACTGTGTATTTCAAATATAATTTACATGACCTTTTCTGATATAGGTCTGTATTGTGTAATCCACATTTTTATTCAAAGCATTTTTAAACTAACGAAAATGTTGTAGAAGCAAGGAACTGCCATCAGAATATCAGCATTGCCCATCTTAAATATACTGATGTATAAATTATTCTTTTTTTTTCATCTTTTGAGACGAGTTCATACCTTATAAAATGATTTGGGAAAAGTTATGAGTCATGATGGATAAGGTTTCGTCTTTAGCACCTGGCTATTTATTATTTGATCTGGGAAATTTAGGAAGACAATCATTTAATGATGGTTCCTGAGAGCTTTATATTATAACCCATAATTGATAACCCATACTTGAAACGTTTCCTGTTCAGTACATCCTCCAAATAAGAAAGCATTGTCTGAGGAATTAATATTATCTTTCCAGTAAATTTGTGAGTTGTTTCATCAGAAGCTAATCGTCAGGTTTTCATAATAGTTGCAGTAGACATCAAACCACAAAGACAAACAACAAATAAAATTTTTGTGACTTTAAATATTTTTCAGAACATGTTTTATTTTGTAGACATTTTTGAGACATGATGCAAATGCAAATATGCCTTTGATGGGCGAATGTTATATATTTTTTTCTTGGAAAAATGAAACATGTCTTTAAGCATGTTTCATATGAAACATATTTCATATAAAAACATGTAATACTGAGACATGTTTTACTCTAAGTTAAAACATGTTTCATTGGTAAACACATGTTTCGAAAAATGGGAAAACTACACGTTTTAGGCTGAACAGACGTTTTAGATAGTTACATGTTTTATGAAAAGTGAAACATGTCTTAAAACATGTCTTATATGTAACATATTTCATATAAAGACATGCAACACTGAGACATGTTTTACTACCTAGTTTAAAACATGTTTCTTAGGGGAAAACATGTTTCGAAAAATGGGACAACTACACGTTTTAGGCTATACAAACGTTTTAAATAGTTACATGTTTTAAAAAAATGAAACATGTCTTGAGACATGTCTTATATGCGACATATTCCATATAAAAACATGTAACACAGAGACATAATTTACCTTACTTTCCATGAAATTTTCTCCGTGTGCGAAACATGTTTTATATATAAATATGTTTCAAGAGGATTAAAAACATGTTTTGGCCGTTGAAACATCAGTGAGTCATGAAACATGCTGGAAACATGTTTCGAAAAATGGGACAGAATTGTGTTTTAAATAGAAACATGAAACATGTCCTCAGTTTTTAGAGTGTATATGTTTTATAATTATAACGAGGAAAATAAGAGCAAGATTTAAATTATCATCCCGCCCTAACTGACAAATCCAAAACTAATTTTGTTCTGGGATACACATAATCTAGTTTCCTAGCCTACAACTCACGGGCTGGATAGCACGATAAAAGGTCCAGTCTCCAAATCTAATTTTCGGTCGCAGTTTCAGCCAAACGCGTCCAAGAACTGGAGGTCGGGACCTTGCCTGAAATATTAATGCCTATATCTAGGATATTAGAACCATTGTGAACCAATATATAACGGGTATAATTCGATTCAACATCCTGAACACGTCATCAGAAACTTCAAAAAGTCGTTAACAAGGCCTGCTGTCATATTTTTTCCTGGTGCAAGCACGTTGATTTGAATACAAAATCAGGCCAAACGCACGATAATCCCTTGCGTTTAGGCTACTTTAGGACATCTGTGACAACTCTATGAGATTTTTCATTAGAATTAGAGAACCAGTTACGCTGATTGAAATGGCAGACAGGCAAGCTAGGATGTAAATGAAGCTGAAATTCGAACAGAAAGGAAATATCGTGGTCTTCAGGAACACCAGGCAGATGTTTAGGGTCTTCTTTTGTTTTCATCTTCGCAGCCTTGTTGTAATAAACCAATAGAACGCGGTCTCTAGTGTTGCCCTGATTGTACCCCACGTCGGGCAACCTATAAAACAACTAGACGTGCGACGTACTGCATAAATAACGTCACTAGGATCCCTCAATCAAACTATCGTGCTTTGTCCACAGTGTGACGTTTTGAAAACATGTTTTCCTCTAGTCAGTTGTCTTGATTAATACCTATGAATGTGGACAAAAGAATTGCCCTGTGTCACAATGGTATATAAACCTTAGAATAAAAAATAAATTGATGATCCGGATGCATCTCCACAATATATTGCATGGCTTATTCCTTGGGTAATATAAGGAACTACATCAAGTTTTACCATTCAAACTCTTCAGAACGTTTGTGTAAAATTGCAAACAGCAGCAACCAACCATTGGGAACCAGAATGCCTTTCTGGTGGAGATAAAATAACACGGTGTCTCGAGGAAACAGTACGTTTTTTATTTTTACGGGCAAATAATTAGCAACTCCTCTTTCTGATATAACTATTATCTTGAATGCACCTCTGTAACAGATTAAAACAGAATTGCCTATGAACTTTAGCGTGCATACGAATTAAGGACGCCTCCCAACCAAGTGAGGTTTATCGGAAGTGATTTCTATATCCATATTTTTTGGGGGCCGCCCCCGAATGCAAAACCCTCGAGTTCAAATTTTCTTTTTATTATTCTTTCTTCTGTCATGATTTTCTGTTTCCGCTTATTCACTAGTATAAATGATACTCAACAGCTTATATATGGAAACAATGTTACTCCTGGGTCACAGATTTGCACATGATATTAATTTTTAGCTTGACCTTTTTTCGTTTGAGTAAAAATACCTTTGTTGGAGGTTTAAAAAAAGAATCAATATGCAAAAGGTGAACTTCCTAGTTATATTCACTGGATAAAAGATGTAATTTTTTTTCTAACCCCGACGATCCAACCGCCTGTACAGACTGAGAGGTGAAAACCCAATGTTTGAACAATATCTAAGAACGAATATGTCGCGTAATCATTCAACAAGGACCACCTTGGCATGCGACAACAACGTTGCTTCATATATAGTGTTTAGCCCTCAGAGAGTCAGAATTCAGCTACACCGAGATAGTTGGCATTCTATATATTAATATACTGGCTGACTCTATCTGTACAGGAGCAGTTAACCACCAAGAGTTACTAAAATGTTACATCTGAAAGTACTTTGTACTCGCCATTCTACATATGTACATAGATTGCACTATAAGCCTCGTACAATACGTGTTTGTAAAAAGGAGGACCTCCAAGTAAATCATGAATATCTCTTTAAATTTATATGATAATTCACTTATGATCAGCCAGTAGGGATTAGCACTCATATCAAATACGTGTATATCCCTTAATACAAGAAAAGCTCACACTGCCGTGTTGCTTCATATAGACTCTTACTGCTGATGTCATTTTGAGCAGTATGTCATATGTCTTGATGGACCAAAATACACGATAAAAAGCACTTCCGGTTTCCAGTATGCTGCAGTTGGGATATAAATTAAGATACTAAAAAGAGCTTTTTTTAAGAAAATACGATCGTATACGATATATGCATGGGAGAGTTAAGCAGCAGCCTCGCTGAACGGCTCTGTCAGTTGCTTGCGTTGTCTTTAGATAAGATCCACCAGATCTGATGGATCTTATCTGACTCAGACAACAAAAATGAAGCTAGATTATAGTAACTCTAAATGCATGTTTTAGGTAGACACCGCCTCACAATCCCCGTATCGAGAGGCATTATGTTCGACCCTTGTTGATTTGGTTTGTCTGTGTGCAATTTTACGCATAAAGGTTTTGTTTTGATAATATTTCGGTAAGTTAAGAAAATTAGGGAAAATACATTAAATTTTGGAGGTAATCTTGGTCATTCAAATATGTTTATTTTAATTCAAAGGATTTCTTTTTGTTGTAATGTGCTGCATTTTCAGTTTGTCTCTGATTTGTTGAACATTTTCATCGTAACAGTGCAGTCTGATTGGTATCCTGGAGCGTTGTGGACTGAAAGCATACCCCGCTTTATTATAATGTATTTTATTTCATCTACTTTTCTTCAATTTTAAGACTTTAATTAAAAACCTTTTAAGACGTTTAATTAAATTATATATGGATAATTGATCTCCAGGCAAAGTATTTAATTACAACAAATTAAGAACAAATACAAATTCTTATTTCTTTAATGAGACTCCAAGATAATTAGTAAACGTGAATCATTCGTAGACCACTATGCATTCAACAGGGCATTCAACATGTCAACTGGTGAATCAAATTTTCAATTCTAGTCATGATAAAGTGCAAATTGACCCCGCAAGGTATCAAATTTTGAAAACCGAGTCATGACAGTGTGTAAATTGAGTTTTGAAAAGGCACTCTCTAAATAGAATAAGCTCTTTGTATAGAAATTTCGCTTTTTATCATATTAGAACAATGCGCACCAATGGTATTTCACTTTGATTGAAAGCAGGGACATTGTCGTATAAAAATGGCAAAATAGCACCAATTAAGCGTCAATGAAAGAAAAATCTGGACTAACTAAAGAGAATCAGTTTTGTAAGTGATTGTCCATATTGAGCTGGAATTTATTAGGGTCAAGAAAATGAAGTTACATAATAATCATATTTTGTCATAGTGGCACTGGTAATCTTTTCTTCATTTTCTGAATAGATGTGCTATTGATGCTCAGTACCAAGATTAACTTCTTCAAAATGTCTGTTTTAACTTCATATGAACTCAATTGCACTCTAGACAATGGATTAAATTGGATTGACCACGCATCTAGCCATAAGAATCTTTACAGGAAAGCAAGTTTTCACAATGAAATTTGGTGGCTCTGTCTTCTTTGACTTGAGCGATAATAAATCGAGTTAAGAAAGAGAAATGGATGCCTTTCTTCCTAATAAAACGCCAGAAAAAGCCACAAGAACGTGAGGATTCTGTTAATGATAAAACAGACAGGCGCGTTCATAAAGGAAAAAAATAACCTTTTCAGAGTTGTTGAGGACCTGCATGACCAAGATTGAGTAAATATACATACGAGCTATGATAAAATACCATGTGTGTTTGGGAAGAGAAAAACTACAATCTTTTTAACTTGGTTATCGCCATATAAAGAAAAAAAAAGTTACGGATATACATAAAGGACTGGAAAAATTATGATTTCTTTTGACTGTCACTTTGTTCATATTTAGCTCTACCGGCCATAATCCGAAGAGTTCATACAATGGCAATGAGGCCATGTCCGGTCACCGTACACATTTCTTGAAAAAGTTCCTACGGCTTCATTTCCTGAACGATTTTGGTCCTGTATAAACTGGTAAGGCCCGGCGTGTCCATTGAAAATTTTACAAAAACATATAAATTGCTTCATCTAGTTCTTGACTGATCCTGATTCCTTTTGTTTTGTCTGAAAGCTACGGTTGCTGCCTTTTTAAACTTCTACACAATATATTGAACATTTTAGGAAAACATTAAGTGCTTCATCAAGTTTTTACCAACTTTGTTTCGTTTGTTTTGATCTGTTAGCTACGGATGCTGCCTTCTAAACTTCTTCACAGAATATTGAATATGCATGTTAGACCACCTCAGATAACAACTGTATTTGATGAAAGGTTCATTACATACGTTTAGTTTAAATTGCTTAATTTATGTTGTGTGAGCGCAGGATAAGCACCACGTGACTTACGATCTGGTTACAACTTCCAATGCACAGAGACATAAACCTTGTTTTTTTAAGAAAATGTGATAGGAAAACTCCACAGGAGTAAAGACAACAGCCCCCCCCCCCCCCGTTCCCCCAATGAAGGACACCTATTAAAAATCTCCCAAATAGTAACCCCCTCCCCCTTGAACAAAGAGGAAACATATATCCCTTTCAAAATATCTTATATAATTTTCTTAACTATTATCAAATTTTTATTTAAAGATTAAAAACAGTCTATTTATAACAATTGTATGGTGTAATTGTCACATTTAAAATTTTGTCATTATAAAAGGGGCATAACTGTAGAAAATGAGTAAAATATGAGGAAACTATACACTGATTAAAGGAACTATCTCAAAATTTAAAATTAAGGTGTAAATCCAGCCCCCCCCCCCCCCCAACAACAAAAAAAAAGAAAAGAGTGATTGGGACAAAATACCACCCCTGAAAAAATGAGAGACATTAATTGTTTAGGTTGTCTGGTAGCAAATTAAAGGAAAATGTACATCGAGCGGATTTTGTGGAAACCAGGCGGAATAATTCTCATGGAACAACCCATTAGAATTTAAAAAAAAAAACATAAGAATTTGAATTTAATCTAGATCCATAAAATAAATATTTAATTTTAATTTGTTATAAACCATTGTGACATATATTTGATGATTAAGCGATTCTGGGTGAAAGAGGCATTCACCAGTATAGCCCCTTTCACACATTTACGGATAGCATCACGGATCATCCCGGATCATCGTTCCGGGATAATCCGTGTTAACTCCGGCATTACCGTTGTTACGGGGTGACATAACAGCGGACCGAACTGTCTCGCTAGTGAAGCACCACTGACATGGGTTCGAATCCCGGATTGGCCCAGTATTTTCCTCCTGGACAATTTTTCTTCATAACACCGTGTATAGGCATCCGGGGTGATCCTTGGTGCACCGGCATGTTCGGAGAAAAAATTAAACCTGTGCAATTTTGCGTCCCAGAGTACACGGATTAAAAAAGGTCAGTAACACTCCTTCCTGGCACCGTGCACCTCCGTGTACCCACCGCATACATCCGGGAGTCTCCGTGTAGCCACCGTGGACTCCGTATTGAGACAGGCATCTTCCAACCCTGCTCCGGGATGATCCGTGTTGCTATCCGTGAATGTGTTAAAGCCCCATAAAGGAAATCGCACCGCTGTCCCGGAACACCACGGATCCTAGACCGGGTGATCCGTTGTGCTATCCGTGAATATGTGAAAGGGGCTTATCAGGGCCCGCTTTGATTCATCACAGCTGCGGCTCATGTTGGTCAAGCGTGGAGTATTGGATAAGTATCCTGGATGGGGTTTTAAGGAAACCTCTGCGGCACAGAAAAGGTATGTTGCACTGGCGGTCTGAGACCACCTGCCAATGACACTACTGCATATGAATTCCATATACACACAGAGGAAATAGTTTCGTTGAAGAGTATCGCAAGCTCCCCTAGATGTTACGTCCACAGAAGTACTCATCTGAAAATTCCACTGCAATTGCCGTAAATGCACGAAATTGAACAAACATGCATAGGAGTTTGCCTATGTGTTGAGGTATTTTAAACGGCATTTGTCTCGGACACAGTAGTTGTTGGTAGAAAGTATACTACGACAGCTGACGATTGGTCTGGTTTATGTCAAGATCGACTCAAGCGACAGCGCACTTGTAGGCCTAGAGGCGGTCCTCAATGCAAGATGGAAAGGCACTCTGACGCTAGTACGCTTGTCATAGACTCACTGATGTCAGAGGGCCGAATTGGCGCTATTCCCTACCAAAGCTCGCAGCAGACTCAGCATCCACGCGTTAGATCTCTAAGAGCATCTCTTCCCAGAACGACACAGTCAGACTCCTTCCCTCAAGGATCAGTCTCCTCAACCAGAGATAAACTACAGCATAACCCTGCCCACCACACGGTTAGTACATGGTCCAAACTCTATTGTAGTTTCCCAATGTCAATTATCATTGATTAACATATACAGTATAGTACTATGGTTACCAGTGATTTTGGAAAACTTAGTCCAGACTTGGACTTGAGTCTATATGTTAGTGACTCTGACTCGGATAAGGACTCAAAGGTCCTGAACCCGTGATTGGTACTTCGACTCCATTCCATCTCGAGACTAGTAGAGAAAAAGCAAATCTCTCATTTAGCAAAATGACTGAGATACATGTTAGAATCACATGTTAAAGTGTTATAGAATAAAAAAAAAAATATGATTTTGCTTCAGCAAAAAGATTTGTGCAGGACTCCAGTGAATTAGGTATAAAAGTAGTTAATAATTATTAATGTAGCTATAATCATTTATTCAAAGGTGAATACTTCAAATAGTCATAATCTTTTATTCTCAGGGGTACAACATGTCAGTTCTATAATACATGTATCAGGACAGAGGTAGCATTAAATTAATCCCGGGATGTCATTAGCCTATTGCACAATGTCTATATTTCACGGATTCTGGCAGCTTTCCGGGCCTGTAACTATTCAATAAGCCTCCTGGGCAATCAGTAACCAGAATCTGGTCATGTGACCATAGTGTCTCGTACACACGCATCAGATTATCCATTCATATTTTCAACTACTGCCGCCGAGGAAACAGCAATCATCATCACCATGCACTACCAAGATTTTACTATCATTACTTAAAATTTCCACTTCCGACCCTTCTACCTCTCATATAATTAATATATATTATTTATATATTAATTTATTTAACATTTAATTAGTATATATCTCATGTTTAGATTTTATCTTGGCAAGCTGGCTGGTTCTTCCAGAATGGGCGTCTTTTATCCCCACCGATCATACTCTTTACTAGGGCATAGTTAAAATTATATTTCTCTGGCCTCTCCTCAGGAAATTATGTAAACGTTACATATTATGTTTCTATATTGTTACATGTGTTTTGAGATCACGGACTGTACATATATTTTTCCTTGTGGTTTAGGGATTTTGCACTGTATGTTAGTATCATTGTTACCGGGTGACAAAAAAGCGCACCGAACTGTCTCACTAGCGAAGCTTGCTTTTCTAGCGAAGCGGTTGGTACGCCCGGACTTGTGCGCCACCCACATGGGTTCGATTTCCGGATAGGCCCAGTGTCTTCTCCTGAGCAATTTGTCTTCGTAACAATCATGAATTATTATTATGGTGTATACGTCATTATTTAATGACATTTTTCAATCATTTCTGGTGTTACGTAGTTCCTGGAGTGTCTGCATAAAATATATACATACCAAGACTTTGGTCTTCATAAGAAGCAACATTTGATTAAACGTTCAAATAAAAATGTATGCATGAAGTAACTTAAAAATTGATGTGCTTATCTGAACTTTTCATGTAAAATTAATCTTTGAAAGGCGATTTGTATTTGGCCTTGCTTTCAACTTGGACTCGGGTTCCAAATGATTTGGTCTAGGAAAAAAGTGCGCGTGGACTCGAACCTACTGGACTCTGTGACTCTGACCAGGAATGGAATTTAACTTACACTCGGATGGTGTGGGCTAGATTATATCACTGTTGGCTGCCCCGTATCTTTCAGATTATACGGAATGTCCAACAACACCGAAACTGAGCCCTGATATGAAAACTAAGCTATTTAAAAATGACTTCTCTACACTGATAAATAAAAGTAAATAATCAACCTTACTTTGTCTCAAATTGCTTGTAATATAACAAAGACACTTTTCCTTGCACCAATGTTACTATAATTTGATCACTTGGGCATGATAAAAAGCGTTAATTCGCTCTAAACTTTGCCAATACAAGTCCCTTTGACATCAATCTCTCTCTGCGTATTTTCGCCTAGACGCTTTTTTTTCTGAGTCCCCGCGCCCTCACCGAATGCTGATACGTTTATTTCTCCCAGTTTCTCGAAACCCCTCTTAGGACCTGTCATTTTGTGTACACACTAAAATCCCGATGTCACAGTTTGCCTGTCGTAATTATGGGTATAACTTTAGTTATATAAATGATAGATTTGTTCCTGAAAGGAGTATATAAGTTCTTCATCTAAACACCGAATATAACGATAACACAAAAATAAAAGTGTTATGAGAAGAATTCCATTTTATTCAGTTCAGATAAATGATAAATATGATCAATTTGAACATTAACGGAACTATTGTCTCCGAAAGAACGCAAAATCGTGTTAAAAAATACACAGAAAATCGCCTCATTTTCTTACATTAAGCACCACTCGATCACGCCGGCTTCCGCTGAATAACCTATAATACAAAAGATGTTCGGAGAAAACTATCCCACGCAGTGCTTTTCTGACTCATTATCAGGATATAGTGAGGATGTTAAAACGTGGATGCTGGGATTATTAGCGCCTGAAGACAGGAAAAGTACCATGTTCGTTGGAGTAGTTTCTACAGCCTTGTGGTCTATGGTAACATGATGCATTTCTTTTAAAAATCTTTTTTTTGCATGCCCGTTTTAAAAATGTCCTGTCTCTTTAACATAAATAAGTTATCCCGGTGTAGGCCCTGGTATGACAATATATATTAACAGTAAATTCTGGAACTAGAAATCTGCATTTGAGGAATACAAGCCTCGACCATGTGGAGGATGCCTGTTTTGGAATGCTCCCGAAGCGTGTTTGCATTCACGTATTCGGCCAATATTCATAGATTCGTTCGTGCCTAAGTGACTTAACATTTGTGAATATTCCTTGATTGCATTCCTGAATCCGGATCATGTGCCAAATCCAGACCAAATTCTAATCGATTTTTTTTAGTGGCCCATTCCCGAGATGCCCTGAACATTTCTCGAGATTCCTTTTATAACTGCGTGCGTCATGTTGTGAACCAGCACACAAACACACACGTGAGTGGGCATAAACGCATGCCGTCCTGGTGGAGGCATTTGTTTTCTATAGCTACATTTGAACTAGCAAAATAAAGTAACTAGTTCTGATACCCAGAAAAAAAAACCTTTGTTACACCCTCTGTTGCAATAACATTCCACTTTATAATATTTAAAACATCAATAATCGGACACGCGTATAGTTTAAATAACTTCTGTTCACATTAACTTCCCAATTTAGTAATTTCACTACTAGCAACGACACTTGTGTAGGAGCTGTAAAAGAAAAAAAAACTTTAATATGCGTCAATGACGGTGATCTTTCCATTCTTATTGAGGTAGCAACGTCGTTTTTAAACCCTAAAAGTATATTTTTGGGGTGGGGGTGGGGGGGGGGATTGTAGGGGGACTGGGAGTATTTTAGGTCATTTACTTTCCAATATATAAATATATATATATATATATATATATATATATATATATATATATATATATACAGTAGAACGCCTCTATTACGGTCACCGTCGGGACTGGAAGAAAGTGGCCTTAATACAGGAGTGGCCGTTATACAGGACTTGACCAGGATAGGGAGGTTAAAATGTAACACGAAACCAAGTTCAAATCTTTTTTACGTTCAATACAATAAACGTTTATACACAGTATTAGTATAACTACTGTTATCAATAAAAAAATATATATTTCTGCTAGCTGTCGGCTGCTTTTCCCGTCACTCTTCCTGATCAGATCTACCTTTTCTTTGAGAGCAAGTTCATGTATTTTCTTGGCGATTGGGACTGAGTATGCGTAACATTTTATACATGTAACAATATTTATTTTGCATTCATAATTATTCATTAAATTTGCGATGTTTGCCGCACTGTTGTTGTTTGATGTATGTGTTCACAAGGATATTAAAGAAAGTTTAGAGATGCACAGTTAGCCTAACGTTTTTTTTTCTGATGACATAATCTTCTAGACCCCCTGGTTGTCATTCGTTAATTAAATGACAACACTATGATTTAGATCCGGCTCGCACGACTGATTCCCAAATATATACGCAGGTTGGAACATATGCCTTACTATTGTGCATACTAATGAGGCTGAGTGGGGTTGTACGACGCTGGCTACGTTTCAAACAACTCAGTCACGGTCGAGTGGTTACCTTTATCTAGGCACTCATTAACAGACAGGAATATGTAAGAGCGGACACTTGTGTAATGATATTGAGGTCAGAAGTGGCCGCTCGATTTGTTGAGCCCATGTCATGGAGTGACTGCCCCTGACCGTAATTGAGGCGTTTCCCGGCCTGCGGGACCGAGAGTCCTGGCCGTAATACGGAATAGAGGAGTGACCGTAATAGACAACAAAATGATTATGAAATATAACGGTCGAAAATTCGTGACCGGAAAATCTGACCGTTATAGACGTATTGACCGTTATTGAGGCGTGGCCGTTAGCAAGCGTTCTACTGTATATATATATATATATATATATATATATATACATATCAGAGTTGGGTCCGAGTACTTTTAAAGTACTCGAGTACGAGTGCCGAGTGCTTTAAAAGTACTCGAGTACAAACACGGGTACTTTGCACTTTTTTAAAAGTACTCGAGTACGAGTATCGAGTACTCAAAATGTACTCATGAGTACTTTAATGAGTACTTTTTAAACCAAACTTATTTAATGAGGTTATTAAGTTAATACAGACTCAAAAAGTTACATTTTTTATTAATAAAAATCCAGGTCAAAATATAAAATATTTACAATATTGTGTAATGCTTAATCAAAAAACTGAAGCGAAATGCTCTAGGGCATATAAACAGGTCATATACACTTGAAAATATATCAAAGAATTAATTGATTATGGTAGATGGTTCACTTTGAAGAAACATCAGGTTTCGTTTGTTCTAAAAAAATATCATTATGATCCAGGACAAAATATACAATTTACATAATGATGTATTATGCATATTCAAAATACTGATGGAAATGTTCAGAAACTAAAACAAAATGGGTACCAGTATATATGCACATGTGGATATATTAAAATATTACAAATTATATATGACAGATGCATTTAAGAAACATCTGAGTCTCAAAGGGTTGATCGCTAATTTTTGCCCTGTCATGTCTAAGAATCTTCCCAGAAACACTAAAAACTCTCTCCACAGGAGCAGATGGGACGGTCAGCGCTAGGTATTTCTTAGCATGATTTGCTAGTAACGTAAAACGACCCTAAGCCGTTATCCAAAATTCAAGCGGGTCTGATGTATCTTCCAGTATCGGCTCCGCCAAGTACGTAGAAATTTACTGCAGACACTGGCGGGATCTTTCGGGGGTTTTGCTTTTTCAATGCGAAAAGCCTACTTTTTTTCTTGGGTGGGCTCCTGGTCTCATCTGATGTTTCTTGTGTGATGCTTGAGGTTTTGGCAGGTTCTGTAATCTCTTGTTTGACTGCTGTTACCTCTTCCTCAGAAACAAAGGCCTCCGATGTGAAATATTGGTCCAGGAAGGTGGCACAGCGATAAGCTTGGTCTTCTTTGTACTTTTGCAATATTTTATGCTTGCAGTTCCTGAGCACACTGAGAAATTTGTTGTTGTATTTTGTTCGAAAGTTGTTGATGAGATCTTTCTGGGAGTTAATGGCAGGCACCACTAATGATGAAGTGTTCTTTCTGTCAACCTGAAGGTTTGTTGAGATGTCAACGAAGGGCTCCATGATATGCAGCCAGTCAGTCGGTGTGTTGCGGACAAGGGCAGTGTTCTTGGTGGCAAGTTCAAGGGCATCAAGTTTTTCCTTTAGAATGCTCAGTGCTGACTTCACACAGTAATAATCGGAATACCAACGGGTTGTGTTGGCTATTAATAGGCGTCTCTCATCCTCCAGTTTTTCTGCTGCAATAGTTGACTTGTGCACAAATGTTGCGATGCTCTTACACACGTCAATGTTGGTAGAGAGCTTTGGGCACTGCTTGAGTGATTCCAAGATGACAAGTTGATCCGTGTGACAGAAGCATGATTCATGTTTAGGAAGATAAGCCAGGGGATTCGCTTAATCGGTTGAAGGGTTTTCTTCTTCTGCCTCGCCATCACTTTCGTCACTACTGCTGTCTGCTTTGTCTGTGTTTCCCAAGGTTTCAGTGTCTGTAACGTGTGATTTATTTCCAATTTCTTGAGCCAATCTAACCCAAAATGCGCAATTCATGTTGGATGTGTTGTCTATGACAATGTAAGTTATCTTGCCTGCAAGATCAAATCTCGAGATAATAGAATGGTTTTCCTCGAGAATGCGTTCAGCTGTGTGGCGACCTCTGATCAATGCGCTTACAGGATAAAATGGCAGCATTGAGTTTCCAGTCTTCTATGCAGTGGGCACAGACACCAAAGAACGACTTAATTTGTCTGCTGCTCCAGATGTCAATCGTAAGTGTTACAGAAGTAGCCGAGTTGAGAAGCTGCTTCACCCTTGTTGACAGCTTTTGGTGGTGATCAGGCATAGTAGACGGCGAGTAAGCGTCTTTCTGGTTGGCGGAATTCAAGTGAATCAAGCAAGGAGTGTGGGATGTAAGGATTTTTTGTGAAGATATTTGTTATAGATTCATCCATCTCTATCTCTAGAGGATCATTTGGGCCCATCTTTTTGGTACTCTTTGGGGAACATGCAAAGTGAGTGAAGATAGTTGACTGCATGTGACTTGGTAGGCGTGACACAAGCGGATGTCTCCAGTTGTTCCTGACTAAGATTGACGGTAGCATGTACCCGCTGAAAACAAACCGTTACCGCTTACTTATATTGTTGAAGGAAATCTTACTGACATTGCTTAAATCATATAAACATATGTTAACATATAATAATATCAATTATAACAATAATATTAACCATTATAACAACAATATGATATTATTAATATAATATCAATAATATTTTTATGATATTAGAGATATTTACTGACAACCGGAATATGTGAAAATAGTAAACAACTTAACTGACAGATTGACCGAGTCTCTCATCATGTGTTACAATTTATGAGTATTTACAACAGTACAATCAGTAGCATTTTACAACAAGGAATGAGGCGATAGTAATATATTATCTTGATAGAATATTACATCGACCAACTTAGCTGAAATGGACTTTAGTAATAATACCCCAAATAATAGAGAAATAGCTACTGTTACGAGCCTAAGCTGACACATGTTATGAATGGACTCAATGGAGTGTGTTTGATTAGGTTAATATAGAGTACAAAAAAGGGCCATGTGTAGTGTGATTAGTTTATGTCATATGGTCAAGTGGGCAGTGGACAGCTGGCTTTGGCTTGAGGTTATCCCGTGGAACTCTTTGAAGATTCATCAAGTAGGTTTAGTCATGGGAAAAGTCCTTTGTGAGCCTACACAGTATGTACAATCACATTTAGTTACATGAATAGATCAATTCAAGCTTGGCTTGGGCACTTGCACACAGCCCAGGCACCGGAGCACTGCTAAGTTTGAGTTATTTTAAACCGGTTGGATTATATTTTATTGTATTGAATTGTGGATAACCTTAACTTTTTTTTTATTTTGGGTTCTTTCGATAATTAGAATTTTCTCTTAAAATATAACTCAGAATGAATTTATATATTTTGTTGGAAACGCCTCAATTTTCCAATGCTACCCTCTAATGTAACCAGGCCCGGTGACCACTGCACCTGCGGGCCCTGGGTGCGTTATCTCCCCCTATTATTGGTCATACCACCGAGTGACCCCCGAAAGGCGCACTCGTTTTTGAGTGAAACACGGCCGCTTCACACGGCCTTCCCTTAAGCCTGCAGAACGCTCACCCTTGGTGAGAGCCGTCCGTGAAAAATCTTCCGCCTCGGCTGATCTGTCGGCTTTGAGTCCTGTTCTTAACCCTATGAGCCACAAAAGCCGGTTACTTTTTCCAATATACTTGGGTAAAGGTGAATCCGATGACATTATGAATTGTGAATTGTCGCTGTGAAATCAATGTTCGTGAGACATTAATATTATCTGACAAGATAATAACCAGACCTTTATTGGTTGGGTGTAATTACAATCATTATAATATTAGAGGTGGACCCTTACATTCGTAGTTTGAATGACCCTTTACAAAACAACAGATCGATCGGCAATCTGAGAACCATCGCGGAAGCCTTCCTCCTTGAACGCCCCCCCCCCCTCCAAGAACGTGCGATAACTGGGATACGTTCATGCAAGATGAGAAAAAATCTGCTGCAAACATATCGCTTCCTCCCACCCACAATTTGCTTTGGGAAATATCCCCTTTAGAGATATAGCGCAAACACAGGTTAAGGGGACACATACAAAAAAGGGGGGCACAAATGTTTGGCCTTGCACTTCGGGTTCTTCAGAAAGCCCCCCACCTCCAGACCAAATCTGAATTCAGCTTGATATTACCTGTTTAATTATAATAGATATGACTAAATAAATCTCCACTCCGCCAGGTGGAGTCTTAATAAAAGTAAATACTGATCACATTTGCTTCGAATCGAATTAACTTTCCTGTTCTAATGTATTTTTAATATTTAGAATTTACCCTAAAACATGTGGGAAAACTCGAAACAACTATATTATGACTATATTTTCATCAATATTCATGAGACATAAATATATATAATCGAATAAGATAAATAACCAGACCCTCATGGATTGGTGATTACTGTAGCTACTATAATATTAGTGCTGGGTCGTACGACATTTGGTGTTTGAACAACCATCTACAAATTTCCAGCACTAGAACTTTGGGTACTTATGAAAACTTCAAGGTCTGTTGATATAGCAAAAGGCTCAAAGCAGATTTGTGGTACGGGTTTACCGAAATATTTTTGGCATGGCAAGAATAGCCCTCAACCTATATTCTCGCACGGCAAGGTCAAAAACCTTCTCATATTAGCCCGACAAAAACCTAAACGTTTTGTTGACGTCAGAGTCGGCGTAATGCGACAGGCATAAGGTTCATGGCGAAACTTTCACCGTAATCCAAATACTATATATATATATATATATATATATATATATATATATATATATATATTCCAAGTATACGGTTATGATTACGAATGACTAGGTACCACCACAGCAAACTTGTAAATGAGAAAAAAGGACCGTTAAACCCCTTCTGGTTGCAGTGCTGCTTGAAAACACAACGGATGATTCACCCCAAATCCATACTTTTTTTCAGAAAATTTTGCTTATTGTAAAAATAAGTGTGATTGTTAGAATACAAACCAACAAATATGAAAAATACCTGATTGTGTCTTGTAGCATAAACTTAAAACACGTTCTTATGTATGCAAGAAAATACGTTCATATGAGTTTGTAACTGTGTTGTCAGAGTATTGATCGCATTTCACTTTTTGTGAAACAGCTTTGCCAGCAAATGGACAGTCCAGCACCTTCTTCCATGGGGAAAGTCTACCAGATCCACGGGTTCACAGTCCTTCCGGAAACCTATACCAGTTAATACATATACGAACATATATTTACGGGGTTCGAAGCCATAATTAAACAATTGCTACAGCCGTGTAACGTTTATTTACAATTAAAGTGTAACAAGTAGAAATTCATTTCGTTCAAAACAGAGATTTCAAAGCTTAACCCCTGAAAACGGAAAATTTAAAGTATATTTTTCTAATTTTCAGCACTTTATCTGGTATAACTTCAGCTGCTACACGAACGATGCTTGTCTTTTAAGAATATCTGTCATTTGTCGTTGGAAAGGCAAATATGCCATCGCTTGTCAATTAATTTATTTTATATCTTTGAAAGGAAATAATCCGCCTGAAGATCAATCTGTTTATTGCAATATTACTTCTTAAATGTTGTCAAGCTCAAATCTTTACCAGTGCACTTTTTGACGCATGCACCTGCAGTTCCTCACATTGTACATAAAACGAGGTTAATAAAACAAACCCGACAGGATGCTGACTGCAATTTCATCTGACGTCCTATGACATGACAAAAGGATAAACCATGATCTACGACTTGGTCTGTTATAGTCTCTCCCTATACCAGGGTTAATTGAAAGACTGGATGAATAGGACTCACACAGATCGGATCCAGCTGTGGAAAGGTTTCAAAGAAGGCTGAAATGTGTGACTGTCTAATTAGGGGAAGTTCAAGTAGTTCCACTTAAGGTCAAACAAACGTATTTCAGATATCATTATATTATGATATAACACACTTGCTTATACAAATCTTTTAACATAGATTCTGCAGAAATTGTACCCAATCAATGTAAGGAAAATGCTTGTTTCATTTTTTTCTCAAATACCAAGAGGTCATGTGGTTTGTAAAAAAGCTATTGACACATCTATGAGCCTTGTCACCTAAGCAGTGAAGTCAATCACCGGGTAAACCCCTGTGACTAACAATTCTAGATTCACCCAAAAGCTACGTATTTCTGATACTTTCAGCACCAAATTTTCAAAGAAGAATAAATTACAATATGCTTAATTTAATAAGATAATTTCTAATTTTTCCTGTGACGTCACAGTGTGACATCACATAAGGGTACAGTCTCTTTTCTGCATGCAATGTACCCTACACATAACAACCCCACCTGTTAATATGTTGATACGTTTACCTAACTTTTATATCACAGTGTTTATAGTTACACAAACGCATACATTCATCATATAAAGGAAATTATGTAAGTATGTCAAAACTTAAAGACTGACCTGGGTGACAGAGGATAGTGTTTAATGGTAATTCTGTTCGTTATTCTTAGTTCATTTTTATTATTAATGATTAGTTTCTCTGAATAATTTATTCAATTCTCTAAAATTGTTTCCTTGGTGGAATTTATTAACCACTGATTTTTTTTTATATTAGTATATGGTTTTAAACATCTAACAAGCGGTTATTTTATAAATTTTACTGTTTAACAATTCTTTCAATTTATGTCATATTCTTATTTTCCAATTAATAATTTATTATATCTTTTCAAGTTTATATAAACTTTCCAATTTTATTATATAGTTCTGATTTTACATTTGACATCATGTGAAACAAACAGATAAATAAGCCTTAATTTTGCTTTTTAAGACAAACCGCAATCTTTTCTTTAGTCAAAATCTGTAAGTAAATGCAGTTTATATTTTCTCATTACATATGATTTATATGGATTGGTCCAAAACTCGTCCCCCAAGTTCTTCTGCTGATCCTGACAACTCAGTAGTTTGTGGATATAATGAACAAAAACAATGCTAGTTTTATTGGATTTTCCATGTAAAACACTTTTAAACTATTAATCACATATGTCAAGTAAACTTCTAATCATTATTTGGTTTATAATTGCCGTCACCTAGAAAGAATCACGGCAATACGCACCTCATTTTAAGTCATTTATCAACTCCCGTTAACGGAGAAAATTGAATAGAACTGATGTAGTATATAATTTAAATTCTATGATGACCCCCCCGTTTTCCAATTATGCGGCCGGCTTATTTACGCCAAATAAATAAAGAAAGGTGCTTACGGTGTCGTCGATTTATGATAATTTAGATGGCTATAATTAGGGCTAGGTTTCGCCTACATATGTCGTATTACGATACAAAGCGTTATGTGGTAGAATATTGCGATATTCTATGATATAGAATATTTTCATTTTATTAAATTTATAAGAAATGTTTTCTAATTAAGCGAAAAAGTCAAGACAAAAATTACAGAAAACATTTATTTTAGAAATCCTTTCTTTTTATTAACAGGATTAGGGGCAGAGAATGGTACTGTATTTTATTACGGCCTGTATTACGGAACCTAATATCAACGATCACGTTGTCGTGATGAACATAAATTTTGTAATGGAGATAAAAAAAAATCAGATTCTGTAACACAAGCCAGCATGAAATATCTGGAGGA
The DNA here is from genome assembly GCA_026874595.1 of Sipunculus nudus. Classification (NCBI taxonomy): domain Eukaryota; kingdom Metazoa; phylum Annelida; class Sipuncula; order Golfingiida; family Sipunculidae; genus Sipunculus; species Sipunculus nudus. The sequence continues at coordinate 56,966,367 of CM049307.1, read as the reverse complement.
ATGAATAAAGAAGTCATTGGTTGTTTTGTTAAGAAATAATTATAACCCATTCTTAAAACAATCCTAACATTACAATACACTAAATTTATACAATTACACAGTAAAACAACAGTACAACAGTAAATCATAAAATCAATTTGTTGTAATCCAAAAGTGAAATTCTGATAGTGATCCCAAAGGCAAACTGAAGACTATATATAATCCGTTACATATTCGAAGAAAAGCTATAACTTCCGCAATTATAGGAAAATATCTACAAACTGACTTAAACTCTTCTGTGTCCACTGGAATATATCTCTCCTCTCTCTACTGGCTGTAAACACGGCCCCTAATTTATAACTTTTCACCTCAGGCCGAGAACTTTCCATTTCTCGAACAATCCAAAGAACCCAATAGTACACACGTTACAGGAAACATCTAGAACAACGCTGTGTTTCTACATATCAGGGGTCTCACGTGGGCCGGCCCGGCTCGGCCAGGCGATAAAGGCCCAGACCAGCATGACCGCTGTTTACACGTCAGACTCCACGCGTGGGCCGGGCTATGCCGCCATAGAAACGGCCAATGCTAGCGCCGCACATACACACGTAAGACTGCTGCATACAATAAAAGAGACATCTGTAACACCAGCTAAAAATGATAATGTAATAATCATCTTATAATGTAACATTAACCGATAATGTAATAAGAAATTAATCGATAATAAAACACAGACTGATAACATAGTAACAAACCAACAGATAATGTAATACCAACCGATAACGTAATAGTCAATAATCGATAGTGTAACACTAATCAATACTGTAATACAAAATCAACCGATAATGTTACATCATTTTCTAACCGATAATGTAATACGAAATTACCCGATATTGTATCAAAGTTCCCTGACCGTTTAAGTAAAACAGAAAAAAACAGAAATGTAATTACACTTTAGCGAACATACATAATCGTGTGTGATCGATTATGCAAAATGCAAGAAATGTTAACGATTATTAAAGAACTAATTACATGCTTTATCTCCAGGTAGGTCTCCAAAAATTAGGTCAATGTTCTACTCGTAACGTAATTGTTGTATATTTGTGACATTTGTACGAGTGTTCTATGCCGTAAAGCAAAGATTTGCATTTAAAAAAAAAAAAAAAAAAAACATAATGTGCATCATTGTCAAAATTTACATTATTACATGACCCATGGGTCTCGGAGCTCAGCTGAATTTTTCTATAGGGATATTTTATTAACCTTTCAAAATGTGGGTCCTGTGATGTTGACCCTTGAAATCATGACCCAATAATCCATAGGACTGTTACTTCTGCGTAGGATATATACAAGTCAGGTTTAAAACAACATGTAAAACAAAACTGGAGTTATCACCTGGAAACTATTTTGTAGACAGATGGCTCCTGGGCCTTTGAAAATTTGCCTTTTGATCCCAAATTCAAGACGGATGTTTCTCTGTTGGCAGGCAGCTATAATCGCAAGATAGAAGGTTTTGCATGAAAAGTTTGGCTTAAAATGCATCCGCATTTTTAGTAAATAACTAGGTAGAGTGATCTTGATCGTTGACTTGATGGCCCCAAAGGGTGCTTGCATTAGTGGTTGGGCATACATAAGATTGAAATCCGTATATCAATCTAAACTTGGTTTCATTTTGAAACAAATTTATGGATTGACATACGGACAGGCAGAGGGATGATACCATATAGCTGAGAAATTGATTGCTGTCATTTTTTATTCTAAAAATTAGAAAAAAAATAATAAAATTAGAAAAAAAAGTGGCGCCTCCAGTTCTCGGTTTACGGACATGTTTAGTCATTGTCACTATCCAAGGCAAGATTCATGACAATCAATTCATTAATTATGGAGACACTAGAAGTTTTGTATAGTCATTTTTTTTAAATATTAGGGCTCGGATTCAGTAGAAGCGAGTGCCCTCTTGTAATCACCCTGTCCGTCTAGCTGTCCGTCTGCCCGTCCACAAATTCATTTCAGGATGATAACTCCAGTTTCGATTCACATATGGAATTCAAACTTTATATATAAATGGTCCATCACTAAAGCAAGAACCCTATTAATTTTGGGGTCATGAGGTCAAAGTTCATGATCTCATGACTCACATTTTTAAAATCTTTGTGGATGCATTTTAAGCCAAACTTTACATGCCAGTCTTTCCATCTTACACATAAAGGACACCTGCCAACAGGGAATCATCTCTATCAATCTTTGGGACACAAGTTTAAAGGTCAAGGTCACAGGAACCATCTGTCTACAAATTAATTTCCAGATGATAACTCCAGTTGGGATTAACATATGGATTTTAAACTTGACTTTTATATGGCCCAACACTAAAACAAACATCCTTTTTAATTTGGGGTCTAAGGTAAAAGGTCAAGGTCACAGTCTCCACATCTTTAAAATGATTGTGGATGCATTTTAAGCAAAACCATTCATCCCAGAGGTTCAATCTAATGCATACAGTTTACCTGCCAATAGGCAAACACCCCTTTTCCTATTTAGGTCACAAGGTCAAAGTCACAGGAGTCATTTGTCCACGCATTGATTTCCTAAATCTTTCATAACTCCAGTTTTTATCCAGCCACAGTGTTTAAGTACTGTTTTGGGTCAGTTTCTTCTGTCTCTGCATGTAATCAGGTCTTTTATTATATTTTCCCAGGCATCACTCAGCCCAAAGTCTATGGGCCGTTAGCGGGACCCTTCCTGACTTGTCAGTATTCATCTAGTTCTAGGGGTACTTACAAGCCCCATAGCTCGGAGGATAAAGCTCGCACTTGTGACCTCATTTCAGGTTTCAAAGAAAATTCTACTGATCTCTACTTCACTTAGTACTTCAAGGGTCAGCGGTTATTATGGTCTGCGCCTTGTTAACGGACGGCCGGACAGTTGAGCTAAAAATGAAAAAAGTCAGTCCTTCAAAACTGTTGACTACACAAATGTGAAATTATACATCTTGGGTTGTTGTACGTTAATATTTACACGATGCAACTATCAGAATAGATTTTTTTTTAGAAATCTGCTGAATGATTTTTCACAGCTGCTAAAGACAAATTTACAAAAATACATATGTGGTAGCTGATTTTACCAGAAATTCATACTACTTAAACTTATATATCTCAGTAATTGTTGCATGTTATGTTGTGAAAATTGATACTTATAAATCCTGGATAGCTCCAATAGATGTGATGGCCGGAGGTGCCATTTAGATTTGCTTCATTTTTTTTGCATTTTTTGTTGTGTTTTTTTTTCTTAAATATTCGACTGGTCATGTGTCAACAAGGCACAAATTGTAAACGTTAGACCACAAAAAAATGTCTTACTTTATCTCAAGGTAGATCATCAGTATAAATTTGCTTGTACGCACGCAAGAAATAAAATCACTGTGACTTATATTCTGCAAGTTTCGCATATTTGTGTGTGGTTTGAGCACTTATAAATACTTATATCAATGTTCCTGACTGCAAAACAAACAAAAAAATGCATTCAACCCCCCATTGAAACATTGTTCTTCATCTGCACATATAACATTGTTAAAAAAAATCGACCGAGCCAGTTCTTCAGATCTGTAGCAGACACAATAATGCAATTTTAAAATTTCGGTTGTTAATGAATGAAGTTCATACTTCAGATAAGATATCTCAGTTTGTCCGTACCTTTCTGGAATGTTTTGATGTTCAAAGTTGAGCTATAAAATCACAATACACGATATGGAAAGCGCTAAGCAAAACAAACCGATTTATGCACGGAATGACAAGGGGTGATCACTACAGCTCAGATGACCTATGGTCAACTGAGCTTAAATAACGCATGTAAATGACCGCTGAGAGCATGAAAAATGCGGAAGGTCTCATCGGGTAATACATTGATTTAAAATGGCTTCATTAGAGTGGTCCGGTTCAATAAAGTTTATAAAAATACCAGTTAATTTTGTTTAACATTAACGGGTTATTTCGTATCACGTACTGAGTAGCAAATGTTGTTCCATAATCGGTTGATTTTGTATTACATTATTGGTGAGTATTACAAAGTCGGTTATTTTTTTATTACATTTTCGGTTGGGTAGTACATTATCAGTGGATTTGCTATAACGTTATCAGTTTGTGCTACATTATCGGTTAATTTCATATTACATTATCAGATAATGTTACACTATAAGATGGTTTTTACATTATCAGTTTTAACAGGGCCCCGCTTGAAAAGCCGTGCCTACTAGTCTAGTGATCATGAACCTTGTCAGTCCGTCCGTCCGTCCGTCCGTTGGGCCGTCGTGCCGTCCTTTCTTTCGCGCCCGATATCTCGACACAAAAGGCTATATATCTCTAATAATTACAGGGATGATTGATGCCTATCCAAGACCTATCCGAATTCCAATATGGCCACCAGAGCAAACTCGGTGATATTCTTTCGCGCACGATATCTCAACAAGATCATGCTTGATCTTTCTCATATTCACAGGAATAATTGGTGCCTATAAGGACTACAGACCTGTCGTATTTACAATCTGGCCGCCAGAGCACATTATGTCATTTTATTTAGCACTTGATATCTGAATAAGAACATACTTAATCTTTCTCAAATCCACAGAATATGTAGGAGGTATGAGGGCTCCAAATCTATCCAATTACAGATCTGTCGGAATTCCAATATAGCCGCCAGAGCACTTTCGGTGATTTTCTTTCCCGCGTGATAATTTAACAAGAACATGCTTGATATTTCTCGAATTCACGGGGAATATTGGTATCTATGCGGACTCCGTCCATGTCAAACTACCGACCCGTCCAAAATCCAATATGGCCGCCAGAATATAAGAGATTTCCTGTTGCACCCATTTTCACAAAATAATACCTTTGATCTTTGTCAAATTCACAGAAGTGAATAATGCATGTGAGGAATCAATTCTTATCGAGTTGCAGACCCATCCAAAATCAAATAAGGCCACCGGGGAACAATTTGTGATTTTTTATTGCACATATTATTTCAAAAATATCTTCTTTCATATGATTTGAGCCAGGTGTTTTTTGTTCCCTTATAAACATTGACCAAAACCTGTTTCTGTTTGTTATGTTCTTAAACTAAACACTAAACGTTTTACACATATGTAAATTAGTTGAGCACTACAAGAAATGCGGGGCCCTCTGAGGACCATTGTCCGACCACAGCTAGTTATTATTAGCCTATTATTAGTAGTAGTAGTAGTAGTGGCAGTAGTAGTAGTAGTAGTAGTAGTGGTAGTCGTATTATTATTATAATTATTATTATTTTTTTATAATAAAAGTTAATTTAATATTATCGTAAGTATAATTCCTTACACGTGTAAATAATTCGACAATTAGAAATTAGGACTGTGGTTTAGCAATGAGAGGGAGAGTTGGTGTGGGCAATCACACCCGTGTACCACATTGTAAGAATGGAGTTCTTAAAAAGTAATACTGTTAAGTGTTAACTATATTTATCATATAGTTACATAAGATATGTGGAGAGAATATTATTGATTGAATAATTATAATGACAGTGTTCAGCTCTTCATTCTGTTTGCTACATGGAACTATTTTTCGTATGAAAATAAGTCATCAAGAAGATAAGAAAATTTCCAGGAATGAACCTTCGATCTAAGGGATTTCAAGCCCACTTGAACATTTTTTCTCCTGAATGTGTAAAGTCAGGTTGAGTGCTTTCACTTAAAGCCTACCATTAATACAAATATTGTTTTAATAAAATCATCATTTTACTACAAAAAGTAAGTTTTAGGCCTGTTTATGAAAATATCGATAATAATTATAATATTGATAATTGAAAATTGTATTTTTTATATGCGAATCGTCGTATCGCGATATACCGATATATCGATAATATCGCGCAACCCTAGTTATAATAGACTTGATGTAAGATTTAATAATGCAACATTATATAATTAAACATAATAATATGTACTATGATGTTGGAGCTATAATATTATATTAGAAGGAAAGAGCAGTTTGAGCTTTTTGAGTTCGATATATTAATATTAAAAGAAAATAAGAGAGAGAGAAAGAGGAATAGACAGGTAGGGAGAGACATGGACATCCCCAGCATTACAGAAAGTTGGTTCTCTGTTTGTATGTTTGTGCATATACGTGTTTGTGTGAGAGAGACAGAGAGAGAGAGAGAGATAAAAAGAGAGAGCAGTGGACATTCCGTGAACTAATGTGAAATGTTATTTCACACGCACACACTCACACACATATATTTGTATATATATATTTATATTGGTGTCTATGTGTGTGTGTCTAGGTGTGTGTGTGATGGTGTCTGTGTGGGAATAAATCTAGAATCGACATATGTGGTCAGACATATTTGATGCCACGTAGTTTCTCACTCATACGTGTTTCGTCGCACTCATCCGGTAAAAACTACCTTATTGGTAAACTGCTGTGTTATGAACATGTATATTATATGACTTAATAGATGAGGTAAGCTCCGATACTGCATGAAACTTAATATATAACGTCCTAATACAGACCGTAATTAATGAGCGTTGGGAATGGAGGGCATTTATCCACCTTGTGGCCAGAACGATTATCTAATCCATGGTTATCAATTTTAAACGCAACAAGGCGCAGACAATGACAGATTAATTATTTCTCTAATTTATGGATGGGTGCAGCTGTCTCGTCCCGACCAAAATGAATTAACATTCGACCCTTAGGCTTAAATTAGAATTCTCATCACTCTTACGCCTCCTCGATCAATGATTCGAAGACTTGCGTTTTTTCCTAAAGATAGCATTTCCAGAACCCTGCCTATTGGTAATATCCCGTAGAACCTCTCTAGGCCCTTAATCACGTAAGGTCAATTGGACATTAAGGGTGTTCGGTACGCTTCACAGTTTGTTAAATTTAATCTCCGCTATGAATGTTCGAAACGGGATTCTGCATTCATTTTTAAATGTCCCCATAATCAGCCTTCTATAGTCACTTAATCACATCTAACTGTCCATAGTTTCGCTCCATCCCTGAAGTGCACAGCAAGAAAAGTTCTAAAACTGGAATAAATATCTCGAGGCAAATAGTGTTTTTCTATGAACTGAAGGAAAGATTTCTTATTTTAGGAAAATTAAGCATTATCTTTAGGTTCTTGACCTAACGATGCTGCCTGCAGGTCGAGAGAAATGGTGAGGATTATAAACACGTTTCCTTCTATAAGAAACCTTATAAAGATAACTTTTTTTTACAGTATGCATGATTTTCATTTTAGTAAATACTGTAAAAGCACAATGTGAAATATTAGAAGGATTTGTTAAGTAATGGACATGGAACAATAAAGAATAGATTATAATAATTTGTATTTTATCAGAATCTAACGATGCATAAATGTTGAAGATTTTTACATCTGTCATATAAAACACAGTGCTGGCGACACATGGTGGGAAAAATTTGGTACTTTTTCAGACAGGTGGGTTTTGAAGTAAGGAATAGTGTACCTATTGGGAATTGACCTGAATAAATATCTGACGGAGGTTTGAGCTCCCCGAGTTTTCCATGTATCCAATTAAATTTACGACTTAAAAATATGGCAAATAAAATGAAAATGAGGAGCGCATAGCACCGTTAATATTCATACATAAATACGGATTTATTTTGCTGATTAATATTACATTTTAGTTGAGCGCAGTTTATCTTTATATTAGTAATATATTATTACATTTATTTTCGTTTTTTTATTTGGTTATGTGTAGATTCGTTAAATTAAAATTAATATTTATTGACAGGGAAGATGAGTTCTCAAGTAGACACGTTTGGTGGCAAAAAACCTCGCCAACCAGTGTTATATACATGCAACCACCTATGTTTAATTATTTCTGCTGGATACGATCGCATCAAAAGTTTCGACGACAAATCATTTTTATTACAGACTCTAGGGACAAACATATGAAGCGAGCGGCCCATGTTTTTTTTTCTTTTATTTTCTATACCGGTCGAGATACAATAATTGAAAGATTTTCCGGTTGCTTAAAAAATAACGTTACTTCCTTTCTTGAAATTGTGTTAATAATAAGTACAAAATTATGTCAATTTTCCCATACCTTTAAGAATTCTTTTGGAGAAAGAGTGCCATCACACACATTGCAACATTACCATTTACCAAGTACCTGGTCTTCATTTGCAAACAAAATTAATTTTTTGTTTCGCCTTACACATTATTTGATTGAGGTCAGTGGTGATATTTTACACACGAGTGTTTATCCAAACCTTGCATTATCCCAACAACGTTTTCCCTCCGAGGGGTCCTGAAAACCCTCGCTTCATTGTATCTTGGCATGTGCCGAACAGAGAAGATATGACTGGATGCTGTAAGTATTACGTCACGGCCTATAAGAAATGCATACTTTATGGAAAGTTGTTGCAATATACTAAAAACGGCAGGAGTTCAGTGAGATATAGATTTACCCGTCACCTTGAATTCGACCATGGCTCGGCATACTAAAGCAGAATGGGAGTAAATGAACATATCAGAAAACCCTGCGAGGTCATATCTGCAAAGAAATCAAAAGAATAACCGAGAACTCGCTTACTTTGAAATAAAAGCTTGATAAACAACTTTCTGTGTTAAATGATAACACAATGGAAATACTGAGCGTTTGCTCGGCCTGAAGTTCTACCTGGAGAGGTTTGATAAGCTCGGCTGAGACTACAACCCTTGCAGCACTGTGAAATAAAAGTAAATAAAAAGACACCAGTATCACATTTTCCTCTGTATGATTATGATATCTGAATCAGCTGTGTCAACGTCCTTGATCTTTTTCGACTACGTAGCAGATTCTGTCTTTTATCATGGGAACATGGCAGCTTGAGGTGTCCTTTCAATCAGCCTGAGGCGACCGTGCAAATCCATAAAAAAGTAATTCTTTTATTCACCAGGATATAGCTCAATTTCTCAAACCAGCGTTTCGTTTGAAAGTCATTTGAGTTGTAAAGAATACCCAATGTCTGTTGTCTGGCTTTAATTCCCACCGAACATCAATTAACAGGGAACACATCGGAAAAGTTGGATCTAGACAATTCTAACTTAATATCCCGAGAGATCATCGAGTAATAAAACATTGGAAACGAGTAATGGCACACGTTTTCACACCGCTACGAAAATTTCTTGAGCTTTTTAATGTAAAACCTTCCATCGCTGACTCGGTTTCTAATAGTGAAAGTACTTTTTTAGGCCAAGGTTACAGGACCTCTTCAAACGTTTCATCCAAAAGTGTCTATCTGCCAAATAAATTTCACTTATGAATTCTAGGTGGAAAAGAAACCTATTGGGTTTGAGATCACAAGGTCAAAAGTGAAACTCACATATGGCCCACCTAGGGGAAGAACCGAATTGTCTTTGACGTAAAAAGGTGAAAGATAAAGGTCATAGGACAGGGCCCACTTGTTTGGAAGAATCTTTACAAGCTGCAAGCGAAACCAATTGACCAAAACCTTCCATCTTTCCGTGTCGCTGATCTACCAATATGGGTAAATACCTTGTTAATACATTTAAAGCCAAACCGTTCATTCGAAACATTTCATCTTTTACATATAGGTACTACATATATATATAGTTATACTGAGGTCAAAATTAAGGTCAAAGATAAATGCATAGGGACCAACCTACATAAAAAGCGTGTGGACTCTCTATAAGCCACAGTATCCATAAACCTTCCATCCTTCAAACGCAGCTCACTAACCAATAGGGAAAGAATCCTATTGGTTTTAAGATAAAAAAGCATAGGATTGACTTAAAATAGCTTTATGTCAAGGCCGTTTATTTAAAGAAAAAAATATCTTATATTTTAAAATTTCATAAAAGTATCCATATAAACAACTCCGTCTGAAAGTCGTGACTAGTAGTTTCCTAGTTCTTATTGGAGTCAACCTACTCTGTATCCAACACGCACTCTAACCGAAAACAAATTAAAAGGTAAAAATAGAAATCAAGATCCCACAAATCATACAATCAATTTCCGTTTCATTTGACATTTTAAAGGATTTCAAACATTGGCTTCACTGCTGTGGTGAGAAAAGAATGTTAATGCCAGATAATTTTCTCGAAAACGAACCAAATTTACCCTTTTTGACGATTACTGACTTTCAAAATGAATGGATCATGGCAATGAACCAATCTCTGCACGCAGTACTATTTTTCATTAGATAGTAATGAAACGAAGGCTCCTATATATATTCATGAAGTCAAAATCAGTAAATAGTCCTCCGACTGATTCAATCATTTTTTGTATCTTGGCAAATTTTCAGGGGGATATTACACAGTGCTACGTAACATTGCTTTTAATCTAGGGCCTGGGAGATTTGGTAGGTAAATCATGATTTTTTTCATTAAAACAATATACGGTTGTGGTATTTTGACGTCTTCCTACTGGAACCAAAATTATGAGAAGGAAAAAAAGGAGATTCCTCGCCATCCTGTCTACAATGTATATATCGTGATCATTGATTCAAATAATCGATCATGCTGTTCATATACCTACCTTACAAACATTCATACGGGACTTTCAAAGTGACGTTTTCTTGGTGATACATAGAATATAAATAATACTAGAATATATAGAATAATTATAACAGAATTTCTTCAAAGAATCTTTCGAATATTTTTCTTAACCCTTAACTTTTTTAAGGAAAATGTTTCTGCGAAAACACTGGAAAAAGTAGGGACATTTGAAAACCCCTTTTCCAGTCTTTTAGAAATTTATTCCTTCTCAGGGGTGGACACAGAATCTTGTAGGGGGGGGGGGGGCTCATTTAAAACGCATGGTTATAAGTACACGCGTGCATCGGGAGGGCCAGTAGACTGTATACATAATATAGCATGCACAGGCACACGCATGAGACGTACGTTTTCTAGATTCTTAGGTCAAACAGATTCTTCTGTATACCCAACCGTGCTTCTGGCTTGTAGGAATATGTACACATCAGACATTTGCACACTTCGTGTGAATGCTTAATAAAAATCACTTCTTTTGTTTATTGTGGTCCTTGTTTGGCTGTCCCGACCACGTTCCCGCGTACACGCACACACACACACACATACACACAACACCATACACACTTAAGCAATAATAGAAACCAGCATATTAGATGAAGTGAAGTGTTTTAATACTCTAATCTGACTAAATATAAATTGAGTACAACTAATATAAAATATCTTAACAGAAATACCTGTATCTCAATGTTTTTCATGAACGTGCTGCGTTGCGGCTAGGCGAGAACTTATAATTGTTGAATGCAAGGGATAGGACGTAGCTCATAGTAATAAGGGCGTTTGACTTCGGAGCTCCATATTCTTGTGAAACTTCGATTGAGGGTTTGCTTTTGCATTTTAATTGATTATGAAATCTGGTTCCAAGGAGCGTGTATAGAAAACTTTACACACAGAATATTCAGTAACGATATATTATTCTTAGTATATTTTCATTTTGTATTTCTTCGGTAGTACGTGCAACTAACAGACCACTGACATGTCCTACGAAAAAAAGGTAAAGTTATATGCTAGTGGAGGAGACTGATTTGCCTTTAAAAATGTCTTAACGTTAACGTTAATGACAGATGGGAATAGTGTAACATGTAATTTGTTCGGAAATAATGATCATATAATAATTGTTCTTGTAGTAATAATAGTAGTAGAAGCGGTGTGCTTGTTATGGTTTTCCTGTTTTTGGTGGTGGTGTTAGTAGTAGTGGCATGCAGTATACTTATTATTACAAAATACTTCCGTTGTGTACTTTCAATTAAAAGCTCAAAGTTAGCATCAAATGAAATACATGTATATATATATTATATATATATATATTATATATATATATATATATATATATATATATATATACAAATCTACAGGTTTACTGCAATAGATAATATATAAACGTCAGGTCAAGCCTACACATATAAATTCATGAAAAAAAAAAATCTTGGCTTGGGCATGTAAATAGCCTAGGTCACGGGACGCAGGACTCAACTTCATTACCTTTACAAAGAATCTTAAGTTATAATGCCACCATGCAGAAGCCACATTAAAAGGAGACGGCGATTATTAGCTTCATTAACCTCATAAACTCTGCTGTCTTGATGGGGATAAAACTGTCTGAGCTTTCTTACAGCTGCATGCTGTCCTGTATTGGTACCTTTTTCACAATAAGAGAGATTTGACCATACAAGAGTTTTCCCCCAGCCATTTTTTTACAAATCAGTGCGGGCGGCCGGTTTTTTTTCTTATTACAGATATACTTTTTTTTGCTCATGTCCTCACAGTGCTCCCGTTGTTTAAACTTAAAATTGGTAAAGTTTTAAATAAAATCAAAATAAATATTTTGATGCGGAGTGGTCCATTTCCACGTGACATCTAGGGTCTACCTATGGAAATGGCAGTATTGTTTTATTATCATATTTTTATTTCTTTGAAGAAGTAATACTAATTAATAACTAGAATACGGGTAGTCGACAAGCGACTATACGTGTATCCGCCGAAATCAGAGTGGGACGGGTGAAGTGAGGGATGGATTGAGTGGCAAGGGGAAATAGAGTGAGGTGTGTTGCAATTAGCATGGATGTCTGCAACCGAAATGTGTATGTAGGTTGCGCCACCTACCACAAAATCCAGAAAACTGTCAAAGTTGTTTACATATGCAAAAAGTTAAACCACTGCGGAGATATCAGTGATTTCATCCCACGGCAGACAAACAGACGGAAGCTATGCAAAAATTGTTCCAGGTGGTACCACCAGTTTTGCTTATGATAAAGAGCTATGTGAGATCTATACACATGCAAACTTTTGGCCCAATCGGTCAAACGGTTCCCGAGATATAAGCCTGGATATCTGCAGCGTAAACTTAAATGTAGATGCCGCCACCTGTCATAAAATCAAGAAAGCTGTCCAGGATGTATACACAAGCAAAATTTCAGGTGGATAAGTCCAACCAATGCAGGGATATGAGTGATTTTATCCCAAGGCAGATGAACAGATGGACGCTTTGCAAAAATGGTTGCAGGTGGCTCCACCATATTTATGTATGTTATAGAGCTATCCAAGTGCTACATTTGTGCAATTCCTTTTTTTCCTGATCGGTCAAATGATTCCCGAGATATGTGGGTTAATGTGTCAAAACAGACGCACAGTATGACGCAAAGCGCAGAGGAAAGGTCAGAGGTCAAAACAAAATCGGGGCGCAGCAGTTCACATGTGACCCGAACATAATCCCGGGTTTCGTAAAATTCCGCCTAGAGGTTTCGGAGGAGGTCTCCGGACACCTACGCGGCGGCGGCGGCGGTGGGCTGAAAACATAGTATCCGCAAAACTCTGTTTTGGCGGATACAATTAAATGATCTTCACTTTCAGGGGACTCATCATCATCTGTGGATACCTTATTACGACACGGCTGCCCCAAAGCTTTTATTATTTTTAATCCGCCATGCATGTCATCGACAGGATTTTCACCAAGTAAAAAAGTTAAACACTTCACCAGCGCTCAATCATCGGCCTCTTTGTATTTCTCAGGGTCGTTTGCTCTCTTGTCAATTTCATATAACAGCCAGGTGGAGCTCTATGACGTAACAATGGTTTTGTTTTGTCAGTGCTTGTCAATTTCATCAATGAGGTCAATACGCTTCGCCGGATACCATCTTTCTTCTCATATTGTAATGTGCCAACGTATAGCGTAATAAATTTAACAAATTTAAACCAATTGAATTCAGGTGAGTCCTTTCGAGCGCTTTGGCAGGTGTGACTTGTAGTCCCTACCCTTGGCGCTCTCAAGATGTTTTAGGGGCAAACAGACGGAATGCCGTGTTGTACTCGTTTGTTTTAAACTTTTTTCTCGTGTGTTTTCTGAGTATTTTTTTGCGTTTTGAGTCGTAGTTTCAACTTGAATCTTAGTTAAGTTGAATTTTTCAGCTTCGGGACTTGTGTTGGTTTGGTAGGTTTAGCGGCTGGTTTCTTGTTCTCTATTTCTGATTGTTGTCTTTGTTTCTGAAATAGTCGCTGGAGTTCTGTCTGGAATTCTACTCTGCTCCAGTATGCGTAGAGTTCGGCTGCTTTGTTGTCTGGTTCCTATGTGTCCGTAGCAAATAAGCAAATACAATGACATATTTTACATATATTCCGGCATGCACCTAGGATAGCACTAAAAAGTTATTTTAGCTAAAAAAATTAGCTAAGAAGAAACTTATTTCCAAAGTAGTCCAAATAGCTGCCAAGTTGATATGCAAGGAGCAAATTAAAAATTTCAAATAATAAATACTCCATAAATGTAGTCCATGCAATTTTACCCATGACTAGATTCGTACTTACTTAAAAATTGCATGGATATTTAACCGCAGGTTATCTTGCTGTACGCAGATGGCAGATTACTATCGCGAATGGTGGCCTTGGGACACCGGGGTCCCTCAGGCCACAAGCCCGCTGTGCACCATTCGTGATCTGTTTCCTTCCGCCAATAGGCCACCATAATATACAGCATTATACACGTGGTGTTCTCAGACCACCAGGGTATACAGCACTTTACCTGTGATGTCCTCAGGCCACCAGGATATAGAGCATTTGCCTGTGGTGTTCATTGGCCACCAGGGTGTGTAGTACGCTCCCGAGGCAGCGGTAATCTTGCCCTTCTAAAGAAGATACTGATTTTCCCGCTGCCTGCTTTGACCATTTATGACTCACTGAAATACCAGGTGATGGGCATGTCTGCTGAAAGACTGCTGATGTGACTAACAGCCAACCAAATGCCAGTCAACAAACACTCGACAGGCATCAGGCTCAGCCCAGAAACTACGTGTGGGGCCATTCTCTCTGAGCCTGTGGCCTGTTCAAACAGTAGCCGGGGCGATGAGCTGTCTCTCAAAACGAAATGAACAACATTAGCTCCGTGTATTCCTCGCTTGGCTGGTAAACCGTTTTGTCTTCCAGCACAGGGTCTCCCCTGATTGGACCAAAATACAGTGCTCCCCTCTGGTGTAGAGATTCAGAATACGAGGTCAAAACAAACAGCGCTTTCGATACAGGTAGTAGGCCTATAGGTAAAGCGCTGTGTAAAGAGCGTAGGTATGTAGCATTATACTTGTGGTGTCCTTAGGCCACCAGGATATACAGCATTATACATGTTGTGTCCTGGGGGCACCAGGGTATACTGCATCATACATGTGGTGTCTTAAGGCCACCAGGATATACAGAATCATACTTGTGGTGTTCTTGACTGAAAAAAGTATACTAACAAATTATTATAGTCTGAATTCCGTGTTCTTTCATGGAACTATTTACAATATTGGCGGAAGGAAACAACGAGAAAGTGCACAACGGGTTGGTGTCCTAAGGCCACCATTCTCGTTAATAATCAGCCACTTGCTTAGCGGTACACTGACGAGTGAGTTGGTCGTCCTGCCCGCACCGGTAACATCTGACTTTCATCACACAGCCCCAATTTGTATGGCTCCATCCGAGGCATTTGCCACACAAGGCAATGCCGACTTCTCGGTATTGTTCAGTACTAAACCGTTCCGGTCCAATGGAGACCCCTTGTGCCAGAGCGGCTGTAGCGGCGGCTTGGGCTTGGAAGATCAGCTTAAGTCTCATTGGTAGCTGGCCTCGGTGGGTTCTCAATCTAATAGCCGTTTAAGGTTTTGTTGTGGCTTGGCATAAACAAAGTACTAATTCCGTTCCAGGAATGTTGTCTGGTACCCCCTTCATAACTTCAGGGAATCATCTTTTCTTGGCTTAACAGGTGTCTGTGCGTCTTGGCCTGTAGGTAGTTAGGCTGACTTGACTTCAGTCACCTGACACAATTCATTTGTTGTTTTCCATAGTCGAAGGGTCTTGAGCTTGATTCCGGTATTTGGCGTAGTGGAATGGTTGTGCAGCCTATCTCTCGTGCTGGCGACAGTGTGGAAGTCCAGGCTTGGGAAGGTGGCTTTATGCAGTCCATAACGGCTGAATCTGCCGTTTAGGGTGGCGACATCCAGTATCCATGATTTTAGCTATACACCATTGTTGTCACAGAGTGAGTACACTCACTACAAGAACGGCTGACTTAAGGCCCAGTCACACATGCCTACGATCCGCTACGAATACATGGTCACGACTAGTCGCTGCCGATTACCTGCGACATGTCGCATGGGATGAGGTTTGCGGTCACACATGGGGCCACTTTACGAGCGGTCGTAATCAGTCGGCGAATGTTGTAGGGTCCGGTCTGACTGCAGTTAATACGATCATATACGACAAGTCGAATACAGGGTGTTTGAGGATGCACCCCCTTTATTCTTTTAACCAGTTGGTGTTTTGAACCACAAAATAGTTGCAGTTCTATCACCTTCACTGGTTATATTTTGCATACAACAGAAATATTATTATAACATCGTCCATTTTACATTTTGCTCAAAGAAGATCGAATTTGTAAAAAGTCATCATAGATATATCTACGCTCCTGAGGCAGCGGAAATCTTACGCTTCTAAAGAAGTAACTGATTTTCACGCTGCCAGCTTTGACCCTTTATGATATATTTAGACACCAGATGGCGGTTCCTTGTCCGCTGAAAATAACGTGCGTATGATGTGACAAGCAGCCAACCAGATCCCAATAAACGAACACTCGACAGGCATCCTGGCTCCGCCCATAGCTGCGCTTCAAGCTCCGTTTGAAGACAGTTTACGGTCGAATTTTAATTACTCCCTCTGCATTCTCGCATCATCGACCGATTCGATTCTGACAGTATTGACTGTGTTCGCGTAGCCATGTATCTGTTGTCTGCAGAACTGAAACCAGCCAGGGAGGTGTGCACACAGCCTTTGTTGTTACGTTTAGTTTGAATTACAGCTCACCGACCGGGCATTCTGTGTGCCCAAGGCCGTAAGCAAACTACGTCTGCAGCAATTCTCTCTGAGCCTGTGGCCTGTTCATGCAGACGGTTACCGGGGCGATGAGCTATCACTCAAAACGAAATGAACATGATTGGCTCCGTGTTTTTCTCGCTTGTCTGTGTCTTCCAGCAAAAGGTCCCATCTGATTGGACAAAAATTAAGTGCTCCCATCTGGTGTAGCAATTCAGGATACGAGTTCATAACAAACAGCACTTACCATATAGGTTGTAGGCCCATAGTTAAAGCGCTGTGTAAAGAGCGTAAGATATATCTAAAAGTTAATTGCATCAAGTATTGTGATTAATATTTTTTTGGTCTGCTTTATTGTGAATATCCTTGGACACAATAAAAATTTAACAATTGGGTATTTAGATAATTTCTAGCTATTTTAGATGTAGCATTCCCTAAAACAGGGGCACTATTATTAAACAATGAAATAAGCATTATTTTTCTAAAGTTTCCACTATTTTTAGGGGATATACCCCTTCTATACACTCAGTCATGCGCATGAAAGTTCAGTTCACCATGTATGGAGTTTATGCTATGGTTCATACAAAATCAATTTTACCTGGTACCTTTTGGGTATCTCTCTTTTGTATGTATCGGGATCGGCCGCGACCAGTCTTAACCACTCGATAACTGGTCGATCCCTGTCTCACGACCTATCTAACGACAAGTCGGTACTAGTAAGCGACCTCTCGGTAGCTCCGATTGCTACCGATCACATAAGACTACATACGACAACTCGGAAACTAGTCGTACGACAACAAAAGAGGGCAACCGATTCTCAAAGACCGCTGCCTATTAGTCGTAGGATTGTTAACCGTTCACAATCCACTTACGACTGGTTTGGAGTGACTACGACCACTTCAGACAACCTACGACTTCATGTGACCAGTTAGGTCATGTCGAACGACCATTCCACGACTACCTGCGATTTTTCAGTCGCAGGTGATCGTAATCCGTCGTAAACCGGTCGTAGGTGCATGTACGACTTGGGCTCAAGAGCTAAAAAAATCGACTGCGAGAGCTAGTACACGACTGTGAATTTACATGCAAAACCTGCATTCGTTTTTGGATTCGCGGAACCTATGTGTTTTTGTTTGTGTCTCAGGTTAGATGATCGTAAATGAATCTACATGTAATGGAACCACTATTTTGTTTGTGTCTCAGGTTAGATGATCGTAAATGAATCTACATGTAATGGAACCACTACAAAATTTATGGTGTCACCTTTTCAATGGGCCTAATCTGGTATTTCACGTGCATGTATCAAGTGAAGATAATCGCTTAAACCTTGTTGTAAAAATAGCCAGAACACGCAAATGCAACCGCATACAGGCGTTTCGTTTTGATCATACCCATTTGTTTATAACATGTGGGGGTGCAACAATAATCGTAACACATTCAACATGGACATCAATGACACTCAGATGAACCAGATTTTCGGAAAGGACGTTTTGTGACTTTTCTGCTTGTTAACACTGAGATATGTATCATGTTTAAAAAAGCCTGCAGATAAATATGCTCAGACGTTTATAACAGGACGTTTCGGAAGTTTTCTAAACAAATGTACCTTAAGTAAATAATGTAAATTGTTTTAAACCATAACGGTAAAATGTAAACTTAACTGTCTTTAGCTCTCTCTCTCTCTCTCTCTCTCGGGATTTTTTGCATGTGTTTGTTTGTGAAAATCACATCGAGGCATTTTAATACGTTTATTTTCCCCGAACATTGAAAACTCGATACCCTATAAATAATAGGACATTATATATATATATATATATATATATATATATATTAGTTTAGATATTATATTAGTTTTGAGACATCTTAATTTGAAGGTGAATTGGGATGAGTCTCACTTTTAGCCTGACGCGCCATTTCTAACATCAGACGAATCCTTTAAAGGATAAGATATAATTGACGAGACTTGGGAAATCATGTCTGCCCGGTCGAATTATCTCGTGGCGCATCATTTGGTCACGTGACGTCGGGCTCTGATCATCAATCCTGATAATCACGAGTGGAAGTTATTCAAGCTGTTTAAATTCTGCAAAGCGTCGAATCCAGGATATTAAGGCGGAGTGGACGAAATTCAGATCAACTAAATGCACTGTATTCCAAATTTCTTTTTTAAAAAGTTTTAAAGGTGAAGTAGCACTTTTTTTTTGCAAGAACTCTAAAAGGTTTTAATTTATTGTATTACTATCCTGTGAAGGAGTGCAGTAAGACAAGAATGGAGTTATTGTGTGTTATTGTCTAAACCATTTTCTACCTATACACATGTATGTGGATCGTCCGTGTATGTGCCAATTCAGGTATATGTAATATGCGCAGTAATTTTTTCTTCATTCTGAATTAGGGGAGAAATGGAGGTATGTATATGCTGGTACATTCATGGCTGAAAATGTATATTAATATATCTAGGTTAGTTAAAAATGTGTTATTATATAAAATAGGCGCTGTTTATCGGTGCTGTGTGTTGCTCTATTTCTCTGAATTTTAGGTTGAAAACAGGGGTCGTTCGCGCTCATGACTTCCGCTACGTTATTTCGTCGAAAACCCTTTTTTTCCCAAAACTCCTACTCTTTTTTGGCAAGCCTTATGTCAATCAAAATAGTCTCAATGTAATTTTAACAAAAATTGAACTATTTTCGATTTTGAAGAGATTCTAAATGATTCCTTTTTTCTTAGGCTTACGGTGTTTTATTTTGCATGACGCACAATTAAACTATATTATTATTGTATAGACTTAAAAGTCTATAGATGTATTTTGCATAGTATCTTTACAAAGTTCGGGTGAAAGGTAACCATTTAAAATTTCTCTTCCATATATTTTATTTCTACGGTTACCTTACTGATGTTGTACTGTGAATTTATACCTTTTGTCTGTCAATTCTTATCTTCTAGCTATACCTTCTTGGATAAAGTGGCAGTATTTCGATGATTAAAAGCCACTTCGTCCAGGCGGTGGCCTTTTATTAATTATTATTTTGTGTGGAAATCCGCTTCACCGACACATTCTTTGTGTGGCATCTGCCAATCAAATAATGAACCCAAGGTGTTACCCTAGGCCAGCCAACCCTTATTCTAATTCATTTGTATGTCATTGATTACTTCCAGAAAGACCAGCCGTGCTTATCCCACAGCCTTTCATCTAGTGACATAATTAAAGGGGGTGGAAGCCTTGCAATTTAATCCCCATATATGAATAAGTCACACCTGATGGGCCGCCCGGGCACATTGAAATATGTTATAATCAGAATCTGTGTATGTAATAATATGGAATTGCAGTCGAGAAGCGCAGTACTGGGCGCTGCCATGACAGCTTCTGCAGCCGTGAACTGCCCCGTGATAAGGCGAGATAACACGGGACTATGACGCGGTGGGAACCCAAACACTGTCACTTCCGGTGCACGTGTATTACTTAAAGCCTTGTCAAATCCTTCAAATTATCAACTACAAAATCAAAGATGCCTCAGTGTCAAGCGGTCGATTATTCCAACCGTCAAGTGAACACTACGAGGATTGCTTTCTTCATGACCCGTAATTGCCGCAGAGACCCGAGTAAACGGGAATTAGCTAAAGAAAAGGCTCCACAACATCGGCCGTGGGCGTGGCAACTCGGTGCCATGCAGTGGTCACCCATCCTTTCGGCAAGGGCTGGGGTTTCTGCATGGGAAATTTTACTCAAGACTACCTAACAAATACAGCACTAACGACGGACAAGAAGAGTATCAGATGTTAACAGCTGAGGCATGATGCAATAACAGCATTGTTTGGGTACAAGATCCAAGATGTGGACAGAGGTCCTGACCTCGCCCGGCCGTCAAGCGGACGAGAGCAAAAGCAGGCAAGTGCCGTCAGTCTCTTAACACTTAATAACAGTTAACAAGATCTCGACAGTTACTGAAACTTTTTATGTTTAAACTTTTTTTAGACATTCAAAAATTAGCATTGTATGAGGCTTTTTTTTTATCAAATTTCCTGGCAATTAGCACACGCTGCGGTCATATTTTCACCTTATGTTCCCATCATTGCCCACGTCAGCCGCTCGGGGGGGGGGGGATTTATTCTTTCGCGGTCCTTTTGCAAAAAGTGAGAAATAATTCTGTACTCTAAAGGTGAATTTCATGTTCAGAAAAAAATTATCTGAACAATTATTAAAGGGAAGGACAGATAAAAGGTATCTGGGAAGTCTTAGAATATTCCTTGTTAACATGAACTTTTGTCAAATGTCGTTTAGTATCAAACTCGACACTCGTTTTTATAAAGGATTAACTGGCAGGAATCAGAAACTTGGTCTGCTCCCCAGATCAAACATACTTTTTATTATTTACAATTTATACACAGGTGAACATTATTTTGTATTGATTTTTTATTAATTAAATAATAAACATGTATAAATACAATCACTATTTTTTACCTCTCCTCAGTGTCATTTTCTTTATGTATAAATACATAAAAACTGTATTTGAATGTTACTTATGACATGCACACAATATCAATATTATAAATGTATTAATATATATATATACACACGCACACATAAAATTATAGTTTACCGTCTTATAACACTGAGAGTATACTTTCTCAATATAAATATATAAATGTTGTATATTCATGTTACTTCTGACACACAGACAAACATATTTAAATAATAACATTGATTGGTAGATCAGAAAAAAATATCACTGAATGTAACACTATTCTGTGGTTAATGGTTATAATATTATTTTTATTGCAGGGCTTCCTCCACTTCTTTGAAACCAGGGTACTTGTCATCTGGATCTGCATCTGGCTGCAGCACTTCTTGATGGCAGAGTGATTCTGTTTGCCTTGCCCAGATATTGCCAATGTGTATCCAGGCTGGCAGTTGTCTGAAAGCCAATAGCCTAATCTGCCTGGAACAAATACAGCACAGTGATTACAGATTTGCAATTTTGAATGTGAAAATAAAATGTATTATAAATATGAATGTGAAATGTGTTCATTTATTTGCTGTCGTGGTCAACATCTTTTATGTTTCTGTGAGATGTTTCTAAATTTTGTCACATGCCTTATTTCACTGGCCACTTTTTAAAGTTTTAATAAATGTATGAATACAAGAAAACTGCAAGACTATTATTAAAGTTCATTTGTATATGGCTATGAGCTTCACTGCTTTATTTCCCTTTTCATGCTTGTGAGAATCTTTTTATCAAGTTTGCAGCTGCATGAATGAAGAAGCTTATCTCTTAAAAGTTATGAATATTCATTTTAAGTATGGTATACATAATATTATATGACATATTTCATATGCGGTAGTTTCATAGTTACACTTAAATGGGAGAATATAATAAAAAAAATATTTATTTACATGCATACAATGATACAATACATTACCGGTATATCCATAGTTGCACAAATAATTTAAAAAAGTAAAAAGGGAAGACAGAAGGTGTAAAAAGGCCAAATATAAAGATATAAAATAGGCTTTCGTATAAAATATATGCAGGAGTAAAGTACTGACGATCGTACGCATATCGTAATTATTGTTTTATTTGAAAGTCCTTCACTTCAGGTCTTACCTGTTACTATTAGTCATTATGTAAGGTACCCATCTCCT
The DNA here is from genome assembly GCA_026874595.1 of Sipunculus nudus. Classification (NCBI taxonomy): domain Eukaryota; kingdom Metazoa; phylum Annelida; class Sipuncula; order Golfingiida; family Sipunculidae; genus Sipunculus; species Sipunculus nudus. Next base: position 56,943,869 of record CM049307.1, on the reverse strand, counting down.
TTCAACTTTCGATATTAGGTGTCTGGAAAATCACGTCCGAAGCACCGCCTCCGACAGACAAAGTAAAGCTGGCAGGTTAGATGACACAACCGGTTTCGGCCAAGTCAGACGCGCGGACACCTCTCTCTAAGCTCTGTAGCACACGCGTGACCTCCTGCATGGTCGGCATTGCGTCGGTAACAAGTGACTGCGTCGAGACTATGAATCCAAGGCATGACAATCCCGCCCAGTGTTTTCATCCTCGTCCGACGATGTTTTTTTGTCATTTTGCAGTACTCGTTCACACTGTCATATCTCTGGCTCGTCAAATACGGTTGAATTTCGCTGAGATCGCGCGTTGTTTAGCAAGTGGCCATGCTGCTTTCCCAGTATGACCTTCACCCAAACCTCCGCGCAGAAACCACTGCTGCGCAAGCAGATGGCACTCCACTGACCAGCCTCCCTGCTGGAGGTTACAGCCCTGAAGCCAATCACTGTGCTGCTACAGTAGGGTTCCCGTTACGTCAGCAGTGCTGGGCCGAGCAAGCCAATATGGCAGCGCCCATGGGCCTTGTTTTTTTCTCATTTTACCTTAATTACTGGACTAACTGTGATCATATAGCGCATATGGCATCCCTGTTTACGATGTTCATGGATGGATTAATTGAATTAAGCAGGTTCAGATTTAAGGCTTCCACCCCCTTTAACGTCCCAAACTAGGCTAGGGCACACCCAACATCAGAATGCTCCGCTCTCCGAAAATCTCCCTATTTACGAAAAGTCTTCGAGTAAAGTCGATTAACCAAAAGCTGCCGCTGTCAGATTCGAACACACCCTTTCACCTGTACCAGCATACATATCCGAATAAATCATTGGTATTTTCTTTTACGTGTTTTCTGTTGCTTGAAGTCCTTACTCTGAGTGTAACGTTATTTAAAGGTACATACATATTTGCAGTTATAGTTTTGTATATTACCTCACGCTATTCTACGATGGCTGGACACAAGAAAAAAAATATTTATCTCGAGATCTCAACATATTTTTTTACAAAACAATTGCTGCAGAAATAAAAGTATCTCGAGATCTCGAGATGTTAAGTTGAGATGTCGACACTATATCTTGAGATCTCGAGATAAAATTTCACATCTGTACGAACCATTCAACGCTGAATTGACTTTGAGCAAAACAACGTAAAAGGGTTAGTATACTTAAAGAGTGTTTACTACAGAAATTATAAAAACAAAAACCATGTATACTGTGTTTAACTGAACGGTAATACAACATTATACAGTAAAAATCAGTCATCTTTGTATTTCACCTAAGGTAAGGCGAGGTGAAGAAAAGTTCAATTTAAAATTCAATATTTAATTATTCATATCCGTTAGGAAGATGTCAAAGCCTAAAGAAACTGAAACATTCCACCTGAACGGCGGATTCGATGTCATGACTGAGCAATTACTCAAATAGAAATGTTTAGGTGTGCATGCATGCACTGAGGGTACCTTATTATTTTAAAAATACAAAGAGATATGAGCTTGGTATAGAAAAATGCTTGTTGTACAATTTTTTTGTCTTCATGGTTTGTTTTATGGCATATGTATTTGACCATCATAAATCAAAATATGATAAAAATGATTACTGTGTTCCGAGTAGGGGGGGGGGGGTGTTAGGGGGGATGGACCTTTCTTAATCATAAATGATTTATATCTATAAATCAACGGTTTAATCATTTCGATCATCATGATTTTCCTTCTGCAAAATCCCCCCCCGATCCATATTATAAACGCGTGGCTATAAACGAAAGGCACAACCTATACCCCATCGGTCCCTTTAACTTTGTGTTGCTTTGCGTCAGTTAAGCATCGAATTATTGGTACAACGGCCACGTGAACTCATTTTTTTCATTGAAACTTTAACTCGAGATCTTTACGTAACATCTCAATATCTCGACTTAACATCTCGAGATCTCGAGATAAATTATTTTTTTGCAGCATAATATATATATATTTTTTAATGAAAGTATATGTCGAGATCTCGAGTTGTTATGTCGAGATCACGAGATGTCATGTCGAGATCTCGAGATGATATTTCGAGATCTCGAGATGTTATCTCAAGATCTCGAGATAAATATTTTTACCTCTGTGTCCTAAATCAGCTACAATACTATTCGTTCATTTTAGTTGATTGGAAAAATTTTCCAGCGAAACCACCGAGCACGCGGTCTTACTTTCCCCCATGTGTGTGTGCTTACCATAACAAGATGTGTGGTCGATCTTACGCATGAACTCCCAAACAAAGAGAGGAAACATGAATAACCAGTTGGAAGCTCGCTCTACGGCTGCGAGGTGTTTTGTTTTGCACCAGTACACGGTGCAATCTGCGTTCCACTTCTGTTCAGGAGTGGGGCGACGATTTAGAACACACAATTGTCACCAACCATTAAATTTAAAGTAAAAAACACTATACTGCATGTTTATCTAACACATTTGGTATGTAAACAGTTCCCGTTAAGACCACGTACTCTGTGCAAGTAATGTAATACCTTTTTGATATTAATAGATACTAGCAGTGCAGTTTTCGGGGCAGCTGCTGTCACGATTCAATCAGGCCCTTAAGTCTAATTTATAACTGTCAAGCGAGTGGCGCATTGAGTGCTTCAATTTATGTCGTCGTCAATTCAGTTTCCTTGATTCGTCAAACTGGGTATCCTCCATCTAGGCCACATTGACCTGGAGCACTGAGAGCCCTGTAATAAGATGTACAAAAAAGGGAGAAAAATCACCATAATATGAACAGGTGCCATGAGATCCTTTAACCTAATAAAATCCAATTACATGAGACCGGTGTTTACGGTATGGCGCATTTACTAATTGACATATATTTTTTCTAACTACACAGAGTATTTTGACGTTCGTTATGGAAGTTTGGTTGAAGTTATCATCAGTCAAAAGTATATTCAGGTCAATAGGCATGGATTCTGCAGCGGTTCAACGCAATCACCACATTCAGGGTGAACACTGAACTCGTCCCGTTAGCACGCCCTGCGGGCATTTTATTGTCGCAATTGATTTGGTCTTCCTCTCTTTTTTCTTTCGCTATCATTAGAGGTACAGATCCATGATTTTTTTAGGTTGGTGCTACTCGGGAGAACTGAGATAACCTTATTGGGGGAGGGTTCAGGGCTCTGACTATGACTTCCTTGAAAAGGTTGTGGCGCCTGAAATAAGGGTCCACATACCCTGGAACCCTTTTGAACGGACACTGCATTTTATTATTATTTGTTTTCTTCAATTTTTAAATCATACGGCTGTTAGAAAAATTCAGGTAGTGAAAAAAATAAACAGTTGAAATGTTCACGATAAGTGTGACTTTCATATATGGCTAGCAGGCAATTAACAACGAGTGAATACACGCCTTTTCTCACTGCGAAGGAATCTGACTTTTGTGGCCCATCGCTTCCAGGCACAATGCAACTTGACGAGGCGTATTGGCAAGAAATACGTGTACTCATGCCGGCAGTTTCAAAAGGCAAAAGCTCAAAGGAGTGAGGAATTCTTGACAAAAAGCGAATCTCACCCACGCGCGGTCATATCGACGGGGTTTCCTCCCAGTGACACATGAGGCAGGTGGCTCAGCATCTCAAGCAGTGTCATCTGTATGTTCTGACAGTGACTGCACTGATGTAGCCATAAATCAGGCCATGATTTCAGGATTAATCCGGGACTTGCCTCAAGGCCTTGCATGTATCACACCAGCCATGGCATTTTTTTTTCACACACGTGTAGTGAAAGTCTGTCATCGGGTGAGCGCCATTTCGGCCCTCTGGCATTAGAGAGTCTACGACCCACACTATAGTGACAGAATGCCTTTACGTCTTCCAAAGGGGGCCTCACTGTAAGGCACTATTAGGATGCAAATATTAACATCATTTTGACGTCTCATGTTGTTTAAGTACGCTGTTACTGGACATAAACCAGACAAACCGTTAGCTTTCATAGTTTCATATACTTTTTTAAAAACATCTTCCATGTGTGAAAAAAAAAAAATCCGTTTTACCCTAGCATATTAGTAAATCCCTAAAAAAACGTGTCATTGGATGACAGCCAACTCGATACAAGAAATTACACGTTACCATGCATAGAGACAGATTTCCAGTTTGGTTTGAGGATTTACAATTTTTAATTTCGTAACTTGCAGTCTGATGTATAAAATTTTCGGCTGTTTACCACTATATCAATGCAAAAGAATGCGTGACAGTTGCTGTTCATTCGTCCGGTTGGGCCCGTATCACGACACGAGTTAGGCTAACCAGTCCAAAAATATAAATGTCTGGTGAGCAGTGTGTTCACGGCCTCCTAAAAATATATTCGAGGGACCGAAGAAAAACGTAACCTGCCAACGAGGCCCCGGTTTCTCCAATATGTTAGGTTAAAGGACCCAACTTTCATTTCTCTGCCTATAAGCTGTCGTGTGAAGTCAACCCATCACATCTCCCCTCCCATAACTATAGTTGCTGGGATATAAAAATTGAAGCGGGCGTCTTTTATATATATATATATATATATATATATATATATATATATATATATATATTCTACCCTAAATGGATAAATGTGAAAAAAATACCACAATTAGACTCAAACCAGCATATGTTTCTTTAATCCTATATTAAATAAATAAATGACCCACACTAGTTATCATTTATTTATTCTGTAAATGTAGAAAAACCCCGTCAGTTGTATCGTTTGTGGCAATCGTGCACAACAGTCCGCAAAAGAAGGAACTCCATTCATTCATGAAATGACATCTTGGAATATTCGTTGCAAATTTTTGCACTTAATTAAGTCCGTCTTCCCTTAAATGGCCCTTTTCATATACGATAATATTCATGTAATAGCGTGTTAATATTTGCAAATATTTCGTTTCAAAATCGTTTGTTTATTCCGGTACACAAGTGGTAGTAAGCTGGCCTCGGGGGCAATTAATGCCGCAAAATATACCAAGCAACTTTACACAATAAAGATGTTTTCATGCCAATGTATGAAGAAATTAAATGGCCTACTGGTAGTAGTGGTATCATTGCCAGGTGCTTCACCGAGCGCTCCAGGGCATCTTTGATGCTGATACAGATTTTGCAAGAATAGGGCACTAATTAAAGCTTACCATTTGAGCTGGCCGATAGATCTATAAAATTTTTGATGTTCTTGTAATCTGTCGCACTCTTGGGACGACGGTGGCTTTGAACATGTTTCGACTGTTTGTCAACTTGGTTTTCACCTCATGCCTTCTGCTTGTTTAACCAAATTTTTGTTGATGGTCGCGGGTCTTGTTGCACCGAACACACGTTGCTTTCAATTATTAACCTATTTAAGTTTGTACATATTTAATTTAAATCTATTTGCTCTTCACGGAGCCGAGGTAAATTTGGACAGGCACTCATTTCCTACCTTTGAGGCCAAATGTTCTTATTTCATTAACTGCATTGTGGCTTGTATGTTTTGATCGTTAATCGTGTTTCTCAGCACTGCATCTCAACCCAAGATTTGCTTTGCTCTCATCTCGTAAACAGAGGCAACTACTTGTTAGCAACCGCATTTAATCTTTATGAATTTAAGGCAATAACTATGAGAATCCATTGTCATTGACAATATTGTTTCCCTTTTGTGTTCGCAGTGGCATTGTTTTTCTTTAAAATAATGTGATGAGAACTTTATTCTATAGAAAATTAATCCCAATTCCCCTAACGCATATTGCTTTTAAGATTCATTATTAATATAATTTTGAAATAGAAGAAACACCTTTTTTTCAATCGGTCGCAATTAGATGACATTTATAAGAGCTTATTTAACTACATTCGATAGACAAGCAATTTCATAAAAATGATAGTACTTATATGAATGAGCTTATCTAACTACTTTCGATAGACAAGCAATTTCACAAAAATGATAGTGAGGAAAGCAGACTGGTACAACGTATCGATGTCAATTTGACACTCACATCTTTATATGCGAACCATGAGCAAACACATTCATTTGCTTTAAAAATGCGATACTTGGATCAATTGCATGTACCTTTGATCTTAATAGGACAGTTTGACGTTTATGGTGTTCTTTACATGTAACATGAAGAGTAAATGATGCAAGGTGTTACGGGGTGACATAAAAGCGCACCAAACTGTCTCGCTAGTAAAGCTTGCTTTTCTAGCGAAGCAGTTGGTACGCCGGACTTGTGGGCCACCGTTATGGGTTCGAATCCCGGACGAGCCCCCACTTTTTACGAAGCCAAATTGCTCAGGGGAAAATTCTGGGCCGATCTGGGATTCGAACCCATAACGGTGGCGTACCAACCGCTTCGCTAGAAAAGCAAGCTTAACTAGCGAGACAGTTCGGTCCGCTTTTATGTCACCCCGTAACAAAGGTTAAAGCTAATATTTGTCTGAGATTAATTTTACAATTTTGTTGGGTCTTGATAATTACTCGATCTTTTCTATAACCATCAAGTTTAATGAGATTAGTCCATCTGCATGGGTCCTGATTAATTACTGTACCGAGTACCAGGTTCGAAATTAGGTTGAATTACTCCGTACTGCTGCAGATATATATATATATATATATATATATATATATATATATATATATATATATATATAAGCGCAGGGTGAGGGTGGGACAGTTCTTTCAAACTTTACAACGAAGCCGTTTTTGGAAGAAAATAAAGTTATGACTATATTGCACCATATTGTACTTACAATATTTACCATAAAAGCTAATTAATATTGTACTTGTTATTTTTACTTTAAAAGTTAATTTTATTCAGGTGTTCATAGGAAACGAGCGGACAGGTATCTCACATCCCTGTTAACTGTTTGGGACGTTCGTTTAAGAGATCCCGAAGGAGTGGCTGATTTAGGGCTTTGCAGGCAATACATTAAAACTATATTTCCTGTTTCGCTCAGTAACAAAAATGGCCGATGCCAAGTTGTACAACCATCAAAACAGCTGCAGGTTAAGAGGGTTGTGGGTTATGGTTCATCATAAACCAAACAATCAAACCCTTTGCAATCCGTTTGTAATTAGGACAGATCAAACTTAATCAACTATTCGATGAACTGTCCTTGTTCACCCTTCGTTTCTGCTCACAACGAACCCTTTCAAGTTAGGCAGTTTGGACCGGCCGTGACCACTTGTCTCAATTGTCAAATTTTAAAATAAAAACTTTTTACATTTCAAATAAACAGCTTCAGTTCACATTTCACATGCGCAATCTTACATATATTACATATTCCGTGAGGGGTCTTTACCAAAAACCACCCATGTTTATGTAATTTGCCTTAAAAAAGATTCGTATCCAACATCTTTGAAAGGACTTCATTATATATACCGTCTTCACTACATTTATACCTTCGCCGCTGGTGTATTTAGATGCCCACCAACCCTATTTCCAACTGAGTTCTCTTGTGAGTCAGGTTCTCCGCAGTGTGCCCTTAATGAGGATCTACCAAAAACCATGGGGCAGTTTCTCGCTGCGATTTTTTGCTTACTCTGCCAAACTAAAAAAAAATTAAACCTGACTGTAGATTGAACAAAACAAAAACATTCACACCTTTTTAGACGATAACCCAATCTGCTGGTTGAGAGAAAAAAAATGAATACATTTCTCAGTTAATTATAACGGATGTTATTGTAGTGAATTTTCTTTAATCATTTTTTAACTAAAATGTTTTGTTACAACAATTAAAAATGTATTTTCAAGTATAATATTATATATCCTGTACGGTATATTTGGTTTCAAATTAATCTGAGTTCCTTTTAACCATGTCCAAATAGCGGATCTTAAGCAATTTTAATGAAATAAATGACAGTATGTCAATAACAACAGGTAGATAAAGTTCAACTTTTTCATGCCAACTTTGATATTTAGTGCTTTCTTGGCACTGGGACACACGAACAATCGGTACAAATTAAAAAGTGCTTCTAAAGTATGATGTGAACTAGAGACCGGCAAACTTTTTCTCCCTCAGGTCCATATTGTTACAGGTGCTCTTTTATTGTGTGGCGTAACTCGTGATGTGACACCCTCGCCGGGCCGTTTGTTACATGCTCAGTTAAATCCGTACTGGATGAACTCTTGTTGTCATGCTAGCCTTGGGCGAGAAGCGAGGTCACGTGTGGACCCTGGTATGTAGAGACACACACAGCGATGTTCTTCTGGATGATTCCTGTAACGCGTGTTTACTGTGTTGTGTAGGATCTTTTGGACTGTTCCAGAAGTGGAAACTTCTCGGCTTGAGGTGAAACGGTATATAAAGGGGCTGTGTTTTAGAGCCGAGAGATAGCAGCAGAGAAGATTTCCAGCGGACGCAGAAGCGTGTGTGTCAGTTTCTGGGACCTTATCCGACGAGTGCGGCAGTTATAGATTTTCTTCAGACTTTCTCCTGGATTTTGTGCATTTGACTTCAGTTTACTTTCTGGATCGTTACAAGAGCTTTACACTGGACTGTCATTCTCCGAGAGTATACATTTAAAGAACTTATCGTTGTGACGGTGGCGGTACCCAGGTACTGTGCACTTTGTGTATTTTACTGTGTAATTGTAATTCTTTATTCATTCCCCTAGACATTTCACGCTGCCTAGTGTTACAGAATCTGATTTTTTTTATCTCCAATACAAATTTTGTGTTCATCACGCATACGTGATTTGTTTAAATTAGGTTCCGTGACAATATGAAATCCCTCAAATTATCTAGCAGGCTGTATTCGAAAAAAATTCTAAATTTACCAAGCAAGTAAGTTATTTTCATCAAATAAAAAAAAAATTTTTTAGTCGAATTTAGCGAGAATGCATAGAAGCGCATAAATGGACAAGAATGTTTGCGGGCCGCACAAATAAACCTCGCGGGTCGCATGTTTCTTAATTTACTGACGTCGATCTTGTAATGAAATAAAACCTTTTTTTTTAAGATTTCTTGACAACATACCCTGGTGAAATATAGGTTTTATGATTATGCACGAAAAAGGTTGCATTTGGTAAGCATATGACAAACATTAAGGAAGGAGATGATCCAATTTAAAAATGTACAAATGTACGAGGTTTAGCCAGTGATACAATGGAAAATGTACGAGATCTAATGAAAAACCGAGTTTCAAATTGGCGAATGAGCGGGTGGCAGGTAAACGAGATTCGGAGAGTGTTTGAGTGGCAAACGAATAAGATTTGGCGAAAAATAGAGGATACTTTGTAAACTCGTTTTATCTGTTTTACAGGTGATACCGACTTTATCATCTTTTTTAACTTTTCTCATATTCGTTCAATCCCAACTGTGGTACCTCAACAAGTTCTTCATAAATCATTACGGTAAAACGGTTTCTGAATCCCAGCGCCATCTTGTATTCATTCAGTGAAACATAACGCTAGAGGTAGATAATCATATTGGGCACATTTTGCAGACATTACATTGGAATACATTACAACTGTGTATTGCAGAATTTTCATCTAAACTGACTAAAATTTGGTTCAACCCTTAGGTGGCACTCATAAGCAAACGAGATATTACTGCAAGTTAAAATAATCATGTTCCCAAGTAACCCCATTAAAAGTTATACAAGGCCTTTTAACAAAACTACGACAACTCCTTTCAGCAACGCCTGACAGATGATTCCAAATTATGTGTATATTGGGTATTGAGTTCTGGATTGAAATATAGGTGTTTAATAAGAACTTAACTTACTGACTGGTAAGGTCGGTAACAAAATTGATTTTTATTCATAATAACTATTTGGTCCATGCAATTTAAATGTTTCGGTAAAGTTAAACTTTCGTTAAGTTGAAAAGAACCAGACAAGTGGGGGACTTTCGAGGAAAATGTGTAAAATATGGATAGCACTTGACCAGCAAGAGTTATATTTGAAGACATTCGAGAACCTTCTTGACTGAGTTTTGGTTTTTGGCCGTTTAATATTACAGGAAAACTTAACCTATAATAAATGAGTGTTTTAACATGCGTAAAATTGTTGTTTCTTCAGGAAAACCAAGTTTGATATAAATATAAAAAGTGTAACGGTATACTCTGGCTTTACTACATATGTCTGGAAACAGACCAGTTTGATCGTAAATATTTTTTACATATATTTTATATTTGCGAATGCAATATATCTAGTTTTCTATCAATGCAATACGATTTTTCGCCTCTTAATACCATGATTTTATAACATCTTAGGAAATCTTCTGAATACATTAAAATATACTTGATGCAGACACATGAAAATCATTCTACCTCAATCAAATGTTATTTAATCGCAACATTTTCATCAAGCCTAAGTGAAAAATTATCAAGATTTTTTTTCAAATTTTAAATATAAAATGCGTTGTTTGTGAAAAAGGTTAGAGGAGTAAATAGTATTTATTCCTCTATCTCATTGAGTTAATTCATGATTTATTATTTCCGCTGGTATAGTTTGTCAGGAAATATACATTGTTACGAAGACAAATTACTGAGGGGAAAATATTGGGCTGATCCGGGATACGAACCCATGTTGGAGGCGTACAAGTCCGGCGTACCAACCCCTTCGCTAACAAAGCAAGCTTCACTAGCGTGACAGTTCGGTCCGCTTTTATGTCACCCCGAAAAAACATGGCTGGATTATAATAAGGCTAGTTGTTCATAACCAGACAGTTTGGGTTGTAACTGCATCCTGCAAAATGCAAGTAAGAAAGAACTTTCAAAGTTCTTGGCACAGACACCTGATACCTCGCCACGAAGCCAGTAGCACAATGTTTATGATGTTACCAAACATAAGCAAGAGCTATAAAAATATTCTCTTATTCATTACTGCCGAATGCAAACAAGCACCGAATGGTTTGAGATATGGAATTCTATATCTACGTTCAGAGAAATTAATTTGTGATTTAAGATCAGCTATATCTGTTCTGCTCATTAGTGGTCACATTTCTCATTGTGATTTGTTAAAAGCTATGTGTCTCCAAAAGGTTTTATATAGTCCATTACGCAATTGTGTAAAAATGTATTTAGTTTCAAATAAATTGGTTTTATTCTTCTCCTATCTTTTATAGCCACAGCGGTCGGCCAGCATTCCATGATCATAAAAAGCGATACCTTTTGCATGTTCTTTAAAGGAAGCATTTATTAGTTTATAAGTTTCTTCAGTACTTTAGCCCTTACATAGAGTTCAAACGACTGACACGAACTAATGAAAGAGAACGCGATTGAACGCTCACTTGCAAAATTGCAATCACAGAATGAGATTTATTGAGATTAAACTGCGTCCGAATAAAAACTATTTTTGATATGTATTAAGAAGCAACCGTTTTTGGACTGTCGGTTAAGGTGTGCAAGGTTATGTTACACCAGCTGGACGTTTACAATGCCAGAAATTCAACGAACATGCAGGGATATTTACCAAAATGCTGATTTACAACGGCAATGTAGGTGTTGTTAGAAAGTATTCTAAAACAGGTAAAGATTTTTCTAGCTAATGTCAAGTGACCATGTGCTTGACAAGTAATTGCATTCCAACCGAGCGTTATGGTGCGGTCCTCGACACAAGATGGCATTGAATTAGCACGCTGGGCGTAGACTTTCTAATGTCAGAGGACCGAACTCTAGTACAACGCTGGCTGCAGACACAAAAAGCGACATGAAGTATGAATTGACAATATGTTTGTCATTTTTTCTTGGGTAAAAAGGCAGTGTGTATCATATATTAACGCCTATGTTAGGTGTTTAATTCATAATATTTATTTAATTTATAAAATAATTAGGATTTTAATACAATTCATTGGTTTGGTTATTTTATGATTGTTACGCCAAAAAGCTTCTTGATAAAATATGTGCTGTCAAAGCATGTCAGAATCATGAAAGTATTCATTTTTCAGTAAAAATGTTTTCATCGCGATACTAAGATACAACTTGCATTATATATGTCGCGTGCCATGTCGACGACTTTATGTATCGATTCGTATGTACCGTACATGAATGCTCGTATACAAACTAGAAATCTGCATTCTAATGAAGACAGGCCTCCGTAATTTACTTTTTCGGCCCATTTTCCTAGGTTGATTCGTGCATAAGGGACTTTGCATTTGTGAATTTTCCTTGATATAGTTCCTGTAACCGGATCAAGTGAGGGATCCAAATAAAAATATATCTAAGCGGTTTCTTCTTGGCCTATTCCCGAAATGTCCTGAATATGTCATGAAATTCAGTTCATGATTGCGTGAGTTATGTCGTCAACAAACACACAAACACACAAACACACAAAAGCACATAAAGGGGAATGAAGCATACCCTCCGGATTAGGGATTTAGTATAAACAATCATTATTGTAATTTACAATACTTTGGTATTGCCTATTAATAAAAAATAGAACAAATGAAATAACAAACGTAGACATAAACCATTAACTTTAAGTCAATTGTTAAAAAATAAGATACGTTATAACGTTATAATGCAGCTGTACATATTGGCCATCAGTAATACTTAAAGAGAATGCATTGTAGAACACATTAGACAATAGTAAAATGAAATAAGCAAGGGTAAACATCCACACTAACTTATACCTGAAAAGAGGGAATTACACTTTAAACAAGATAACGAAGTATGCAGTTGCTTTATTCTTCAACAGAATCCAAGGGATAATATTAAATACCCATGAGGGAACAAAAATGAATTTTCCGTTCAAACCGATATATGTTCGTTATTATATTTAAAGAAAATTGTATGTAATTTCTCTTTGAATATCATGCTTCTCCGGCTTTACGAGACAATGGAAACCGAATAAAAAGAACCCGGGAAGGTATATATCAGTGCCTTGACTAAGACATATACGTAGTCAGCAAATAAAGTATTCCTGGTCTGGAGTGTTTCAGTACCATCAATGAGACTTGACATTTGGTCTATTGTCTCCATCACAAAAAAGAGAAAGCGGAGGACAAGGAATGCTAAAGAGGTACTTTGAATTTCGTCCACATGCCTTAAAATGTACCATCCTGCAAAACCTGCGTGTGAAAGGGGTTATCAAACGAAGCGAACTGTCGGCCGGGGAATCGGCGAGAATATACGTTTTCGCGAGTGTTTATCGGACTCCCCCACGTAGTCGAGTCTTTGAGCACATATCAGAGGGGAGGCGTGATAATTATGTTTGAACTAAGTATAGGGATTATAGAAGTAGTCAATATGTCTGACGGAAAAGGGGCCATCACATCCATCGGTTCTTAAACGCTTGACTGATGATGGAATAACCATTGTAACAAACTGACGGCTCAGACATTCTATATCGTACCCGTACAGAGGCGGCTGAGCTATAAAAACAAATGGGGTTTATTCCAGTCGCACTTTATTCAACTCAAGTGATATATTGTTGAATGACAGACTGTATTGATTGAGAGAGAGAGAGTGAGAGAGAGAGAGAGAGTGAGAGAGAGAGATATGTGAATGGACTGCTTAAGAAGTTGGATGCAGATACTCCGGCGGCACGGCCGGCTGCACGAGGCAGAGAACACTTAGACAGCGTAATGTTAACGAGTTTCTCCCTGATACCGTCGCTCTATACTCACTCATTAAATGAGCAAGAAAAAGAAATAGACGAAGAAGGTGATGACATCTCACACTCACTGTTTGCACTAATGTTCTTAGAGAGGACAGGGAGGGAGGCATATAGACTTGTAGAGAAAGAGAGAGAGAGATAGACATACAGAGAAGGAGAAACATATAGATAAATGTTGAAAGAGAGGTAGACAGCCAGAGGAAGAGACAGAAATGGACAGACTGAGAAAGAGAGTGATGGATAGCTAGAAAAAGAGGCAGAGACAGACATATAAGACAGAGACAGACCGACAGAAGGAGGCAGTGATAGTCAGCCACAGAAGAGAGAGAGAGAAAGGAGGCAGCGATAAACAGAGAAGGGGACAGAGATAGACAGACAGAGAAGGAGACATATACACTGACAGAGAAATAGACAAAGGTAGACAGAGAGGGACAGAGGTAGAGACAAAAAAGAGAAGACAGAAAAAGACATACAGAGATTGACAGAGAAGGAGACAGAAATAGACAGACAAAGGGAGGGGGCAGAGGAAGTCCGACAGAAAAGTAAATAGAGATAGATAGACAAAGGAGACGGAGGTAGACAGAAAAATATCGGGAAAGACATACAGAGAATGAGAGAGAGAAAAGAGACAAAGAAGGAGACAGCGACATACAGACGTATTAGAACAGGGTAGCGAAGAGAAGAGACAGAAATATAAAGACGGAGAAGGGGAGAGATAGAGATAAACAGAGGTGGCGACAGAGATAGACAGATAAGATGAGAGGGAGAGACGGATAGACAAACCAAGAGAGCTGTAGTTATAAACTTTTTTACATCTCTGTTGGCCAAAGATTTGACAAACCACGGTAAAAATGAAATACTTCACACTGAAAAAAACATCAGAATCGCGATATTTCTAGTATAAAATGTTAAGTATACATCCCTTGGGATTGCGTAGTGTCAACTCGGGATTTTGGCCATGTTGATCGGGGACGATGTATCCCAAGGGAAATTGAAGGCCACATGTGCGTAAAAATCCAACCTTGAGATCATACTACCACGCAATAGTGTTGTCACTCATGGAATATGGCCGGCTGAGCGGCGCAAAGGGTCCGGTAAAATAAATTAATGTCTTACAATTTCTTTTTTATTATTCCGGCTGGTCACCGAAACAATTTTTTTTCAGAAATCTTGTTATCGAAACATCTCTCTTTCCAAATCGTTTTTCATTTGTCCTTAGAGTTCTTGGTAATGCTGCATCTCAAAATATAAATATATTTATTAGTCGAAACGAAATTTGAACGGTACTCACCCTTGTCCAAAGGAGGTTAACACAAGGTTATTTCTATTACATGACATATTTTCCCTGCAGTTAATGTACGTGATGTCTTTTCTCTAAAAAACGTATTTTGTAGTTTTTAAAAATAGGTTGAAAACTGATTCATTGGGCAAAATCGTGACATATAAACGTGAACATGTTAAAGCCTTGCAGTATGAAACATATGAAACAGATTTGAAAGAACTTCAACATGACTAATGCCGTGTAAAGACTCCAGGTTACCCCCGATTTCAGGTCATTCCTGGTGTTCTTGAATAGACTTTAGATTTCCCACGGGAGTAGCCTGAACCCAATATTAGGTTACCCTGCACTGTTTAGATTATACTCCCTCGCTGATGTAACAAGTACAGAAATTCTCTGCTGTAAACTCCTGATATATTATATAAATAAAACTTGTGAAAGATATAAGATTCAAAAGCTGGAATCAAGATAAAAAAAATTATTTTATCGCAAAATTTTAATTATACTTTTAATTATATTTATATTCACTTATACACTTCACCAAAAGCGCATGACACTGTACATACAAACATGAGTTATACAAAGATTTTCCTAATTTGAGAAATCGTTAATAAACATTAGAAACGTACAGAAGGGATAATCATATAAAATATAAAATCGTATTGGTTAATCTGAAATCTATTTCTGGTTAACCGCTGGACTAATTTGAAATCGATTTCGAGTGACTCGGAATTATCTGACACCGATCTTCGATTATCCCTGGGTATTCTGAATCGGGGATAATCTTAAATCGCAACACCGTACGTCGAACAGTGATTGTACCTGGCTATTAAGTATTGTGACCTGTAGGTGTGGGTTCTAATCTGTCAGCGGTAGGTAATCGTCCTCAGTCGTAAAATAAATTGTAAAATTATCCGGGAAGTTTGCGGTATGACCGAGTTGAGTCGAGGTGTGGCCATTACCAAAGTGGTATCGTAGTTGTTATACACTCATAAACGCAGTGGTCATGGTAGAGTCCTTGCAGAATTGGTAATTGGTTCCATTAAACCACTGCTTCCGTAGTGGCACTGTTCGCTGGGTATCTCCCCCAGGGAAGCTAACACAGGGCCATGAGTATTCCGATGACTGAGAGATGGGAACCGTGGTTTATAACAAACTTTGATACCGACAATACTCTACTTGCATCGGTGAGACCATTCTTGGCAATCTTGCAAACTTCCCTAATGCCGATACCTAGCATTCAAAGATGTTTAAGAAAACAGTGGTTTAATTGAAGGAGTTGAAGAGCGAATGTATCATGAACACCATGTAAGGATTGTATGGAAATATCAGACTGTGCGATAGGCATGGGCGTTCCCTTCTGTTTGGAGTAAGTGGAATATAAAACTCACCTACCTTTATGCTAAGGATCCTCTCTTTATGATAGTTAGAAATAGTAAAATATTTGGATATGATGCTTCAGTGCTAAAACCCATGAGTCACACTCCTGTCATTAAAACGCCCAGTCCGTGGGTGAGGTTGGATTCTAGAAATTATTTTTTTTTTTGTTTGACAGAAATATCCCACAATTTCATTTCCTACCATACTCAAAATGTCTGTACCCTCCTCTGGTCGCTATTCGGACAGCTCACTTAGACATTTTTCAATTACACTAATGGAGTAACTACTGGTACACTTATAATTCACCTCTAACTTAGATAGTACCCATTATCCGTAAGTGTGTATGTACGCCCGTACTATACAGTGCGGTCAGCCGTAAAATACACAGCAATTGTTCAAGTTAAATAATGGATAAAATATATTGATCTTTAAGCATCTTAGTGGAGAATGCATTAACTGGTAACCACCCCATCCGATGTTGAGAAGCCATAACATACAACATTAAGTGCATTATCAGATTAGTCTCACACATAAGCACATTTGGAGGTCATAAATGGTTTATGTACACTTGGGGTATACCGGTAACCTAATGACGAGTTCCCTTCTTCAGCGTATGCTGTTACTACATATAGTTTTTGGTTACAAATAGCAAGTTTATGGGACATTCACGTACATATTTATGAAAGACCTAACTTACCTCCATTTGAATTATACTCATATGTTTTCTAAACAAAATTGATTTATGGTGTCCAAATGACGGTAGCTTTAGAAGCCACATTAATAATTAATCGTTAACACACCATCTCAGAATAAAATCACTTAAAATCAACCTAGGTCATTATGTTTGACATAATATCAGACCACATATATTATTTTATAATTAGATGTATACTTATACATATATCTGCTACATATTATGCTTGCCCTTGTCTTAGGGATCAGTAACCACTTGGTCGGACTCCGGCTTCGACAAATACTTTTTAAAGATGCCCAATCACCAACCTATGAAAAGGATTTCTGTGACTTCCGGCTTCCCCTGTGAATATATCAATTATTATATTACAAGGCCTAATCACAGCAATTTTGAACTAAAATATCAGCAGAAGCTGACAAAAGCCCTCAGCCAAAACAACAGTGTTTAGAGGTGGTAACAGTAACAAGTACTAAATATCTGTTCTCACATGGATGTATATCCGTACATGTCTCAGTTATAAATTTAAAATGGAGAGGTATGTACCATGGTTCATAACAATCCACTAAATGCTTCCTGAAAAAAAGCTTCTAAGTTTTATTCTCTTTCAAGCTCTGTGACCTTGAAAAGTAAGTCAAGGTCACCCATCTTTGATCTTGACCGAGATTTTGTAGATATACATCTTCACCAAAGAAATAAAATTCCTATTGTAAATCCTTTTAGAGATATCCTGCTCACAAGGCCAAAGTTTAAAAATTTAAGAAAAATTCATTAAAAATCAAAAATTGTAGGTGGCGCCCCCAAACTTGTGCAGCAGTTACAGACCATCATTCCCTATGATCATAGTAAGTATTGTGAAAATCTATCCAATGGTTCCTGAGAAATAAGCTTCTAAATGTTTTTTCTATAATCAGCTCTTAACCGTAGAAAAATAGGTCAAGGTCACCAATCTTCGAACTTGACCGAGATTTTTTCAATATACATCTTCACCGAAAAAATAAAATTCCTACATTGAATCCTTTCAGAGTTATCCCGCTCACAAGCCCAAAGTTGAAAAATCCGATAAAAATTCATTAAAAATCAGAAATTGTAGGTGGCGCCACTAAACTTGTGTAGCAGGTACAGACTATCAGTCCCAATAATCATAGTAAGTTTTCTGAAAATCCATCAAATGGTTCCTGAGTAATAAGCATCTAAGTGTTTTTCTATAATCAGCTCTAAAATGTAGAAAAATAGGTCAAGGTCACCCATCTTCGAACTTGACCGAGATTTTGTCGATATACATCTTTACCGAGGAAATAAAATTCTGACGGTGAATCCTTTTTAAGATATCCCGCTCACAAGGTAAAAGGTAACGGACGCCGGACGGACGGACGGACGGACGGACGGACGGACGGCTTGGTGACGACAATAGCCCATCAGCCTAAGGGCTGAGGGCTAAAAACGGAACAAACATGTAACCTTAGGTGGTAGGTTGCATATATATGGAGGTAGAAAGGTCACTTGTTGTAAATCACATTTGCAAAGCTCTGGCTTATGACTTGATGCCAGATGCCCTTGTTGAATTTGTTTTGATTATTTTCACGGGCCCCGACATGTTATAAACACCTTGATTTAAACAAAACTAGCAGCCTGTATGTGGTGATAGATTCCACATTTGTTGGCCTATTTTTTTTTTAAACTCCAAGGGATTACCTTTAGTAAATAAGCTCAGATAGGTGATTGAGCCTCTTTAAGCCCTATTACAGTTAAATGTAACTGAACATTTCATAATTTATGTATATTTACCTAATATTTGCCATTGTCACATTCTGGTTTGCAAATTACTGTATATGTTTTAGTTAATATCTTAGACTTTACAATTATCTAAGACTTCAATGTAGGTATCAATCAATCTCCATGCTATACTTCAGCATTTTACATTTCTATTCTATACAAGTGTTCCCTATTAAACGTGCTCGCTCACTCAACCCTGACGAGGATCTGCTCGGGAGAATTATACCTGTTCGGGTAGCTACTCTCCCACTGTTATGCAGAGCTGAGGGATACGGCGATTCCACTACCTCGTGGAGAGTTTATCGAGTCGGGTCTATATAGGATGAGTGTAGTAAATTTGCCTTTCATGTGTATACGATTGAAATGTTCACTGGACCAAGGACCCTATTGAAAATCGGCTTATTGTGCTGGCTATAGGTCATCCGGGTAAAATATCTTTGCAATAAATGTATCTTTTAAATATATCTAACTTTAACATAGAAGAGTGTTTAACTTTATAATATATTCAATGATAAAATATACTTTTCATAATATTTTCTTCATGACATTTATTCAAGTTTTTAGATATTGTTAAGGATATTTTTAGGTATAGTATCTAAGAGGCTTATTTTACAGCATATGTAGATCATAAATCTGTAAGCTTACACGACTGACACGCAACCCATTACGATTAACAGTTTGTTAAGGGTAATCATGTCAGTTTTCATGACACGTACGTTTCTTCCATTAGGCATTCTCCTAATCCCTAGATATAAAACATGATGCTGCGCTACCAAAGAAAAAGTTAATGATGATGGTGATCAAACTTCAGTCACGACACGCTTTGTTCTGGAAATGCCTGTCATGAGATGTGACTTTATATTACTGAAAATACCACCTTAAGATTTTTTTCGTACTTATTTTCTTCTCTTGCTGTAATGATCTCACTTTTTATGTATTTTTTGTCGTAATATCGCCACTAATTAATACTCACTACAGCTCCTAATTTTGCAAATTTTGCAGTGCATGTTGGGATACTGCAACCTATGGCAAATTGCTGCCTGTCCCTGAAGGATATATATATGCTTGTTCAAATTGAACCAAATAAGTCCCTATGGTGATAAGCAATCCGAAATCAATTGTCTAATTTATGTCTCTTGATAATATAAATACGTAATTAAATACATATATTGGTCTTAAAATTCACCATAGTGCAAAGCATCAAGGGAACCAGGCATGAATCAAAACTGTGAGTCTTCTAAATCAACACAGTAATATCCTTGCTTTTGTGTGATAATTCCTGCAACAGTCGTGCCGAATACACAAAGTAAAGTATCTGATGAATTGCGACAGCCAGATTAAGTATCCGAGTGCATGGCTTTTGATTCAGAGGGACACCTTGTCTCCCTTACATTTAAGGGGAATAACATGTACTTTAAACATGGCATTATTCCATAGTGATAATTTTCATTGATAGTCATAAGATTATCCACTATTTCCCTTATATATACACCTTACACACTGAAAGTTTATTGAAAGTGTAAATCAATTGTAAATAATATATATATATATATATATATATATATATATATATATATAAACATGTTTCGAGTAAAGAAATTCATGTTATTCCGTTCTCTTTGTGAAGGAATAGTTGGTTATAGAGCTGGCGTTCATATATGGATGTGGGGGGGGGGGGGGGGGCTGTCGATTGTCCTCCGGGTTGTCCCCCTCAATTTACTCAGCAACAAGGCTCATTTCAGATGGATACACGGGTCATCTTGTGTTTTAAGTATAACCGACAAGAACTAATTAAGCTTAAATAGGGAGTTACCGGTGTTATATATCAAATATTCCTCCAACAGATCCAAATAACCAGACCTAGTGTTGACAGCATGTGGGTGACGGATGACCTGGGATGTTGATGGGGTGAAATAGAGATAGCTCCGTGTCTATAGCATCCGTACGACCCCCCCCCCCCCCCCCCCCCCACCCCACGCAGCGGTTGTATACCGCATTCATCCCACAACATCATTTCGTGCAACCGCTGCTTTGTATGGCGAGCATCTCTGTGCATGACCACCAGGGTGAGCACAGCGCAAAGTATCGTAATCAGACCAATGAGAGCGTGGCATCGCATTATGCCTCCAGTCCCAATTTTAAACATCGTCACCTATAGACACCCGAAGCGTAATCTCCGATGGCGGTTCAGTCATTTGAAACATCATTACTATTCAATTAATCTGTTATATTGATTGTCATACTTTATTAAATTGGTTTCATATTTGCATAACCGATCACAAACGATTATTGATGCGCACCCTAGGAAGTCATATATTATAAATCTTCAAGAGACATAAGAAATACGAGGCACAAAATAGCGAACAGCATTACAACTTTACATGCGCAGCGAAGTTTCAACTTCCCTGTCGTTAGTATGGTATTAGCATGGTATTTCTTTTTCAGCGTGGTGTATAAATAAGGCTCATATAGCCGGTCAGTAAATAAGGTATAATTCTATACAGCTTATTTAACAGTAAAATATAGAAGATACATAAAATAGCCGATTAATAATCGATCATCGGTAGTTTTTTTTATATTTTATTTCTTTAATTTTCAGACATTTCCTACCACATTATCACTATATGGAGAATCGAACCAGGAAGAGTGCGATTTTACTAGCCCTACATGCCTTGTTGACACTATAGTAGAAGTACCCTAAAATTGCAAATGGCCCGTCCAAAGTCGGTGGCTTTTCTTGTGTCCTCTGGGTTCTTCTGTCTCTGAAGATTACCGAGCGCAACCATTTGTGCCTTGGAGGGTGCCTCATATCTAATAAGGGTGTATCAATGCATTGAAGAATCGATGCATTGAAATGTAAGATCTCATCAAATAGTTATCGCTTATTAACCTCTGAATTGATTAATTACTATTATTACTCGGAAATATCATCCTGAAGTCTTCTGTAGGCTCTCAAATTTGAAGGAGCAGTTTTCGATGTCGAAGCTTTTAAATGCGCATTTTCCCCTAAATCTACTTTAAACGTTCGCTGGTGGACTTCTCCACTCACATAGAAACAAATACGGCGGCGACCAAAAAGAGGGAGAGCTATATTTTTTCTCATATTTGCTTAAATTTATCAACATCCATTTTGGTAAAATTGCATTTTTTTTCTAGTCTGAGATTTACTACTTAAGTAAGAATTGAACCGAAGGTAAAGATTCGATAACTGAATCAATTTTGAGTGCTCTCATAATCCACAGGCCTAATAACTGTTTGTACAATCAGTGTAAACAAATTCAGAATTCTTATTTTAATATAATATTATTTTGATAGGCAATGGACACCTTGGATTGGTTTACGGACACAGTCCATAATTATCAACACACCAGGGAAACAAACTGATGAATAAAACTTTAAGAGACTTAATTATGGTGTACACCTATATGTGGTAGTTTCAATAACTTAAAGGGCACCGGATCGGTTGTCATTTGTCAACATGGAACCATTGTTGCGGAAGCTGTTTTTTTTTTTTTTTTTGCGAAAGGTCGCTGAATGATGTACAGCACGGACCTGTGTCTGTGTTTGGCCGGGCTCGCTATGACTATAATTGTGCAGTCGGATTGGAGCGGCCAAATGAACTTCTGGTGAAGTCTGAGTGTCGACTGCACCGGCGGGACATGATCAGAGAGAGTATGACATTTTGATCAAACAGTGGGACACACTCGGACCATTTGGCCTTGTCTGATTTTTTTGCGCTGCTGTTCTCACACAATTAGTTTAAGGAAAGAAAGCGGAGCTTCAAATTAATTAATATAATTGTTTCGGCTCAAATACGACATGGCACAAATTATTACACATTGTAAAAAATCAAAGGCAATTGTAAATAGAATTAAATATTTTCAAATCTAATGCGAATGCAAATGAACATAGATGCATTTGCGTTCTAATTCTAACCACATTCTTACTAGCTGATTCAATTTGAAATAAATTTAAAATTCCTTGTTGTATTAAATAAAATAGGGACTACTTGAAAAAGACAGCGTATTAGTATTGCAGTGATAATGAATCAGCCATATTATTTTATAATAAGAAGACCTTTAATACGTCTGCATTTGAATATCAGATAATTTCTTACTAAAATGCATATGCAAATAAAGAATTAATCGTAGCTCTGCATTTAAAGGCAAATGAGATTTTTTGTTCGAATGCATATATATATATATATATATATATATATATATATATATATTTATATATATATATATATATATATATATATATATATATATATATATTTGTCTTTGGCCCAAAGCCCAGAACTTATTAACATTGTGCTCAGTATAAATATTCTAGCTTTCTAATCAAGCAGTTCGTCTAAATCCTAAAACTGAACTAGAAATCTGCATTCTAAGGAATGCGAACCTCCGCCATGTTTGCAGTCACTTATTTGGCCCATATTCCAAGGTTCATTCCTGCATAATTGACAGTACATTTGTGAAAGGTACTTTTATGGCATTCCTGAATCCGGACCATGTGTCGGAACAACACCAATATTTAATCGAATCTTCATTTGGCTGATTCCCGAAATGCCCTGAAAATTTCATGAAATTCCCTTCATAATTGCATAGGTTAGGTTGTGAACAAACACACTAACACGAACAGGGCTGAACGCATATCCTTCTGGCGGGGGCAATTATCATTCATTGAAGTAGCCTTCTATATAGTACCATTGGAACTCCATATACCTACAATTTCGACATGCGACCTGTGACATCTGTTTTTTACCGTGAATGCAAGTTGGCCAAATGAGAGGTTTGACGAAACAGAAAAATAAACTTGTCTTGGTGCTATAAAGCCGTGGCGACATGAAATCTGCTTAGATAGATTGGTAACAAACTGATATATGTACAAAGGTATAGCGGACTAACGACCTTTTCGACAACCCCCAAATCCGCAAATTATATAGAGTAGGATTAATAAAATATGAGTTAATTGAAATGAATGAGATATTTTAAATTGAACTGAATAACCCGATGCCCTTTAAAGTAGCAATGAGTATGTATGTTTTGTATGTTGGACTACTAGCTATCATCTACTGTGTAATATTGGAAGAGCATTAAGTCACTGTGATCACAGTTAGAATGGAACCTTGTTTACCATGGCACATTGTATGCTGAAACTTTTAGTAAAATTTTAAAGTTCATGCCAGGTTAACTTGTACAAAATATACTTGTTAAACCTGTTAAAATGAAAATAAGCACGCTAAACGGTTATTGCCAACAAAAACATGATTTTATTAAAGCCACTGTTTAAACGTTGCCGTGTGCACATAGGACGGCGACGGCTTTCCTTTCAAGAATCTAGTTCTCACTTTCAGACAAAGATGAAACCTCTATACGCGACGCACCAGAAGAAATTGTCTCCAGGGGGCATTAAAGATTGCAGTTGGAAGTTTTATTTGAAAAAGGAATCCGTCCCCAAAGAGGAATGAAAACACAAATCCATTACGGATCACGAAATCGATCACAAAGACTACATGAAACTGATCCAGGGTTTTCCTTGAGTAAAAACATTGAAGAAATCCCCAGGACACTTGGTACCGTGTGATTACGTTTGTGGGGCCTTTTATTCTTGTTTGTACTGACGTAAAGGTCCACAGGTAACACTAAGCACAATGTTTTTGCTGGTAAAGTCACCTTATTCCTGTATTATTTACTCTAGCGGTATACCCTCAATATAGACCAGTGACGTACGGGTTTGAGTCTGTACGCAAGATGGCAGCCCCCATGAGCGGGTAATTTTGAGAGGCCACGGCTTGGAAAGTGCACAGAAAGAAGAAAGAAAAGTACTCGGATGTCATTCTGAAGGCAGAGAGTTTGGTGGCCGATAAAACCGGTATTTTTCAAGTAAAAGCGGAAGTAAGCTATGTTTGTGACCGCAACCCCATCTGCAAATCATTGTAGCATATAGATTATATATTTACGTATCTGTCACCTACTGAAGAACGTAGATGAAAATGGGAAATTTTAATGCTTCAGCAATGTTATAAAATTGTTATATGTTTATCTAAGAATTAGGATGAGTTTTGGAGGCTATTGGTAAAAGTCCCTTTGTGGATGAGGTTGAGTATGTACTGGCAATTAATAAATGCTTGGAGTAAACCAGGGACAAATGACGTTATAATCACCGATCTTTATTATTCTTATAATTCCTCTGCAACTCGCTATCTGTTTACTATAACGAGAGAGAGAGAGAGAGAGAGAGAAGGAGAGAGAGTATAAAGAATTTTTATCTTTTTTTTTAAGGAACTTAATATTATTACGGGCAACTATGTTTGAGGGTAGTAGGTAAGTAATCAGGAAAAGTCGAAAAATTTTAACTATAAAAAAGCAATAAGGATAAGAAGTACTATAACATAATCATCATGGGCCTGGTGGGGGGGGGGGGGGGGACATGTTCTTCACATTGGTTGGGGTGGGGAATATAGTATCTTTAGTCCCCCTCACTTTCTATAGGCAAAAATGGGATAAGGCATGTGTCAATTGCCACGCTTAGGTTCAATGTAAATTATAAATGATATAATTCTGAAAATCTAATAAACATTTTTTTATGTAATAATGAAAACTATGATAAAAAAATATGATATTATGGGAAAAGGTTTTGTCCTGTGTGTAATGAGGTGGAAGGTTGCTTGTCCAGAGATTTTGAGCGGATGTTTTTTATTTTTACAACTTTGTATTGCCCATTCCCCTTGACATTTGCTCTGCAAACAGGCCCATTGTGTTATAAAATATACAATCCGTCAGACAATCGTTGGACCTGAATGTACAAGCTACGGCAATTCCTTTTAGATGGCAGCCGCTTGCTGCGGCTGGGCCCGGTATATATATAGACTTAATGTGCAGGGTTTTTTCGCAGCTGCAAATCAAGATACCATATGTAATGTTAAGAATTTCTTCAAAGTCAAAGAAGTGCTAAAGCTCGAGAGACCATAAAAACCGGTAATGTCTTCATACATTGCCATCGGAGAATTTGCAAAAGTGCAGATATTCAGGCAACCCCGTCCGGTTGAAACCATAGTAACGATATAACATCCCGCAGGCTAAACCAATTGGTAACGTCCGTCGTTTCACGTGTGGATTGAGCACATGGGGTATTTTGTTTGCCATGCCACAGGTAATCTACCTCAGAAACTGTCAGACTGCATGTATGCATCCTTAGAAAAATTGCCGAACCGTAGAGAGAGACATTAAATATAATAATAATAATAATAATAATAATAATAATAATAATAATAATAATAATAATAATAATAATAATAATATTGATAACAATTATAATAATTATAATAATAATAATAATAATAATAATAATAATAATAATAATATTGATAACAATAATAATAATTATAATAATAAAATTAATAATAATCATGACAATAATAAAATTAATTATAATAATAATAATTATATTAATATTGATAATAATAATAATAATAATAAAAATAATTATTATTATAATTATAATTATAATTATAATTATAATTATAATAAATAATAATTATAATGAATAATAGTGTATTGAATACATAATGAATTTATATTTTATGATCAAAACAGGTTGGTCCCGATGCGGGAAAAGGGATTAGTCAAATTGGAAAACCAAAAATTCCAGTACGTACGGATGACCAGGAACGGGCGAAAATAAGAGTACTGTTAATGCCTTAATGGGAGTAATTCAGAGACTGCAGTACTCGCATCAGTCGTTTCTTCAAGAGTGTATTCATTATAAGTAAAAGTCGTTTCTTACAAATGAAAATAAGGTATTTTTAGCGAACCTGTGAGCTTATGCGATGGTGCGGCGTCGTCCGTCGTACGTCGTGTGTCGTGCGTCGTGCGTCATACGTCGTGCGTCGTGCGTCGTCTGTACGTTAACCATAGCTATCTCAAAAATGGCAGGAGCTAGCATCACCAAATTTTTTTTATAAATAATCAGTCATATGAAAAACTCTATCGGATTTTGTTTATTTTTTTTCTAACTGCATTTTCTTAGATTTTATAGGATAAAAGCTAAAAAAGCTTTAAAAATCTTTTTCTCCAAACTGTCCAGCTAAATTGTCCAATATTTCACAGAAATGATTCCTAGAACAATCTCTCTCAAGTTTGTTCGAATGGTTTCAGTTCGGAGATTTTTGGCCGAGTTACAGAAGGTTGAACTAAGTCATCTGTCCAAAAAAGCACACTAAAATTATAATCTCAGAAACGGCTAGAGCTATAATCACAAAAATTTAATACCAATGTTTGTCACATATGTCATATCTGAAATTAAGGCATTGGTGGCGCCACCTACATTGATCTGTTTTTTACAAGCGAAAATGTAATTTTAAACTCTTCTAGCTTATACACTTATGATGAAACTGTTAAGCTGATTGGTTTAAACTTTACAAGAATAATTCCATGGTAGGGTTCTGCCAGTTTTATAAGAAAAGATTGGGTAAATACAGCTTTAAAAAAGCATTGTAGCCAATTGAAAAAGGCTTTCTGTGTTTGAAAACAGATTTGACAACATGCTGAGTTTCAGCAGCCATGTAAGGGGGTCACTCAGTACAACCAGCTGGGGTCCAGACATCACCATGGCAACTGACCTGGCTCTGGCGGGTGTCTTGACAATGTGTCTAGACGTCTAGACACAGCGTCTAGACGTCTAGACACAATATCTAGACGCGGAATTCCCAGATTATTGGATCTGTATCTTTCAGCTGTTTTAAAATTTTGGTTTGCATTTTTAGCAAATCTGTGAGCTTATGCAATGGTGTGTAAGTCAACCGTCGTCCATCTTCCGTCGTCCGTCGTGCGTCAGAGCTATCTCAAAAAGGACAGGAGCTAGCATCACCAATTTTTTTGCAAAAGATTTGTCATCTAAAAAATTATCGGATTTTTAGCGTACCTCTGAGCTTATGCAATGTTGCTGCATCGTCCATCGTGCGTCAGTGCGGCGTTCGTCGTCTCTAGTTAACCATACCTATCTCAAAAATGGCAGGAGCTAGCATCACCAAATTTTTTGCAAATAATCAGTCATCATTCATCATTTGTTTTTTTTTCTAACTGCATTTTCTTAGATTTTTGCAGAACAATCATCTGTTCATCCGCCTTGGGATAAAAACACCCATATCTCTGCACTGGTCGGACCTATTGACCTGAAATGTTGCATGTGTATACATCTTGGATAGCTTTCTTGATTAAATGACAGGTGGCGCCCTCTACATCACGTTTAAGCTGCAGACATCCAAGCTCATATCTCGGGAACCGTTTGACCAGTTGGGCCAAAATTTTGCATGTGTATAAATCTCCCATAGCTCTTAATCATACGCAAAACTGATGGTGCCACCTGCAAGCATTTTTTGCACTGCGTCCATCTGTTCATCTGCCTTGGGATAAAATCACTCATATCTCGGAAGTGGTTTGACTTATCCGCCTGAAATTTTGCAAGTTTATACATCCTTGACAGCTTTCTTGATTTTATGGCAGGTGGTGTCACCTACATTCAAATTTACGCTGCAAACATCCAAGCTCATATCTCTGGAACCATTTAACCGATTGGGCAAACATTTTGCATGTTTATAGATCTCACATAGCTCTTTATCATATGCAAAACTGGTGGCGCCACCTGCAATCATTTTTGCACAGTGTCCGTCTGTTTGTTTGTCGTGGGATAAATTCACTCATATCTCGGCAGTGGTTTGACATATCTGCCTAAAATTTTGCAGGTTTATACATCTTGGATAGCTTTCTCGATTTTGTGGCAAGTGGCGCCACCTACATTTATGTATACGCTGCAAACATTCAGGTTTATATTTCAGGACTGGTTTGACATATCCCCCTGAAAGTTTGCATGTGTATATATCTCACATAGCTTTTAATCATACACAAAATTGGTGGCGCCACCTGCCACAGCGTCCGTCTTTTTGTCTGCCGTGGGCTAAAATCACTTATCTCAGTAGTGGTTTTGTCTGCCTAAAATTTTGCATGTTTATACATCTTGGACAGCTTTCTGAATTTTGTGGTAGGTGGCACAACCGACATACACATTTCGGCTGCAGACATCCAGGCTATTATGCAACACACCTCACTCTATCTCCCCATGCCACTCAATCCATGCCTCACTTCACCCGTCCCACTATGATTTTTTTGCGGATACAAGTAGTCGCTTGTTGACTACCAGTATTCTATTTTTTGTGTTGTTTGCACCAATGCTAGAATTTCAGCAGTGATGTTTGTTTAATTGTTTCTTGTTCTAAGTGTTTAGTACTTGCTTTGTTCATATACACGTTACACATGTCCTTGAAAAGTAATGGTCCAGCACTGAAGCATTATACCTGGTGTAATCTCATTGCACAGGTTCGCATTAGGCCTGTAGGCTTTGTTTACATTAACCTATCACTCCACTCCATTACATGCATTGTGAGCTCAGATGTAATCACATGGATCTCACCAAAAAGACATGAGAATTCCTGTTTGTGATTTTTAAAAATATTTATATATATGCCTTGTGAAGTGTTTTTGGTAGTCTACTAGAGCATATGCTACCTATTGCAGCCCTAAAGAAGACCACGCGCGAGATCCTCATTTCTTTGGTCACCGGTATCAGGATATGTATCATTGAACTAGATCTATGCAACCATTAAGTGATCACTCGAAGCCTTCCGACGCCCGCAAATGAGCGATAATTGGGAGACGGCTAAGGAATGTACGTCCTTGGTTATAGGGTTAAGGTCAAAAATAAATATGAGGTGCAAGTCTGTGACATAGGACTATTATTGTGCTCAAAGTTCACCTTTGATAAAACAGGTATATTGGCGAATAAGGGCAAACAGAAATTAGCCGAAGGAAGAAAAACAAAAGAAAAAAATTAAAGCGATATTTCCGCACTCGGGGGGGGGGGGGGGGGTGGGGGGGTGGGGGGGGGCGACATAAACTGTTCCACCCGTATATAAGACTTCCTCTCCTGCATGAGTGGGTGGTTGGGGGGGGGGTGAATAAAGAGGAAAGACGGAAATAAGTAAACATCTTGCTACACATGGGAGTAAATCTAAACTGTTTCTTTTAACATGTGGTTAACTGTTTTTGCTTTTGGTATTGGCGCTTATTGTTTAACCGATTCAGGAGCATAGCCAAGGATTGTCGTCGGATCCCCCCTCCCCCTTTTTACTCGACTTTGCATGAAAAAAATTGAAGATATTTTGTTTTTAAATTAATGACACTAAAGCACATAATTTTATAATGAAATGTTTTAAAAAGGGCAATGTTTATATCAATTTATTACTGTATACTTTCTAAAAGAAATGAATTTATATTATGCAAAACGTTACTTGAAGTTGTATATGATCTAACACTTTACACAATAACATGACATTAATTTATTTCACTTCCTGTGCATGTAAAACATGTAATTTAATGTTAATTAAAATGTACGTGTTCATCATCTCATCGGATCTCATATTTTTTTTAGCTTATACAGACGAATTATAAAGATTATAGGATAAATATTTGTAATTATATGGTTTAACCTCTGAAGAGTATTGCTATATTAGCCTAAGGGCAGACGCATCGGACACGCCGGCAAACAAGAAGTCACATTCATAAAGGTTGATAACACTTTTATACGAACACGTATGTGTACAGCCATGGTTACAGTCACTTTGGTTTTTTACCTAACACAGTATGTCGTATTAATAGGGTTATATATATGTAATATGTCTTAGTGTCTCCATGCAAGGATGACAGCTGGCAACGTTTACCTTTTATAATATACATATGACGTCATATAAATAATTGCGCAACACAGAATGAATAAGTTGAATATACATGAAAGATTTGTACTATGAGGCTCGGCAAGCCTTAGCCAAATTCTCTCAAGCGGGTGGATACAGGTCACGTGCCGAGCTGATATAAACCAGGCATCTCGAGAAGTTTCGCATAATATACACGTACCGATTAAAAAATTACAGCTACAAGTAGCTGACGCTGCGAAACAGTTGTCACCTAATGTTTATTTACCAATTTTTACCCGCAGATAACAAATGAAACAGGAGTAAAAATTGAAATACTCGTCAAAAATAAATCTAAATGAAGCATTTCCCTAAAAGCCGATTTGTTCAACACCTGTTCATGCAATGGCGAGATTTCAATTCATTAAGGAGGACACTATAATAGGAAGACACTTTTTGACACAATACTGATTTTTGATAGCGAATAGAATATCATGACGTTATCCTTTTCAATGAAGTGGGACAAAAGACAAAAATTAAGCTATTTTTTCTACTTTTTATCATTTTTCCCGCACAACGTCAAAAGACCCGTTCGAGGTGTCAAGATGTCATGCCATTTAATATTGCTTTACCACCGTTTTATGTTCATACATATTTAAAGCATGTCACAGAAAATGTATTTATAGAATGATTTAAAACGTTATGCGAAAGAAAAGTCTTCTGCCTGTTTTATGTCTTTTTGCCAATTTTAGATTTATGTGGACAGTGTCAATATCATCATAATTAAGAGCGTAGGCTCATTTTTTAACAGTACTTTAGAATACATTAACATTGTATTGTATCAACATTAATTATTTAATAGTGGTTGGAGTCGGTTCCTTTTTCATAATCGATCATCGGTTTGAGCAAACCGATCGATGATCGATTATTAATCGGTTCAGACAAACATAAAGAAATATGCAATTATCTGTGAAACTGCACTTCATTTAACCCAGCCCGCATGTCTGAGTAATTCTACCTTAAAATATGAGTTCTGGCCTTTTTAATTTTCCTTTTAATACTAAGTTATGCTATTCCAAGTATCATTTTAATTAATTATAATAATCAAGAATTAAACCACAATTTATTACGTTCTCCGTTCTCGCATGTACTGTGTCATGCTTAGTTACATACGGAAGTTATTTGGTAACACAGACTCGTTATATGAAATGCAATGGAAAAAATGAATCATTCTTGCCTCTAACATAAAAGAATTATAGAAAAAAACAAGTCATGATGATTATGATGTAATCGATAGTTGCCTTTGGTAATCGAGCGCTTGAAAGTGGCAGCAAACCGACTGACTTTCGATAAAATTCGATGATTGGCCCATCACTATTATTTAATGATGTTTTTCGTGTTCTATATGTGTGTTTTAGGTTTCATCGGGCAAATTTTATTAAATGTTCCTGCAAATAAATTCAAAATAATGATATAAAATTTCTCAACTATTTTTTTTTTCTTTTTAATATTTGGCTATGTTTAATGATAATCCGTTTTTTTTTCTTCTATTCTGGCAGAGCTTAAAAATAAGGAGGCTGATGGTAACACTGTTAATGGCAGGAATGCCCAGATTATATTTGAGTTAATTTTGCTGTTACTTTTTTTTAATGATATGGTAAATACCAAAGGTAGTGTTGACTTAATAATCTTGCCTATAAAGGCGGTTGATGAATGACAATAGCCCGTGTGTACTGGGCAATTTATGCGCAGAAAGGAAGTTTAAACATCACCAACATCGCGGCCAGAAGATGCAAGTTAACCAGAGTAGCGACCAATTAATACAATTATTCCCAGTAGTCTTGTCATGTTTGAGAAAGTGGCAAAACACCACATGAAAGTTATTTTGGTTTTGTGTCATCCGATAAAAGCACTTTGTAGCATAGTTAATTTCTCCTAAACGACTCGTCGTCTTAATCGGCACTGATCACTCGGTTGTCGCTCTTTGGGCGATAGTTGTAATCAACAAGTGATAATCCTTTTATCTGTCGGGGGAAATATTAGTCATTATAAAGAGCTTACTCAATTAATCCAATTTCATCTTTCAAGCTCTCTTTGTCAAGAGCTAAAAATGTCGTTATGCTGGGGAGCCTGTGATGGATTCTAGAAAAAGATGGCAGTATTGATGAGAACAAGGTTTTGCGGGATCTAATTACTCAGTCTGTTTTCAGCATTAACGTTTTCTGTCATGTCCCTGGCAGCCGTGCGTTGTCCGAATCTGTTTTCACAATTGGAGTCCTCAAATGACAAATTTTGAGTTCAATGAGAACGATATGGTTTTCGTTATTTGGCTAAATGTCAGACTGGCAAATTATTGAGCGAATTCAATCTATGGAGCCAACAGCTTATTTACGCAATTGGTCTCGGTCAGTTTTTGATTTTCTTTTTTTTTTTTCTTCCTTCATGGCCTCTGCCAGAAGGTTATGCGTTCATCTCCGTTCGTGTGTGTGTGTCTGTGAGGGTGTGTGGGTGTGTGTCTGTTTACAACATCAATCACTCAATCAACGAAATCTCATGGAATTTTCAGGACATTTCGGGAATGGACCAATAAAGAATCGGTTAGATTTTGGTGTGGATCTAGCACATGATCCATTTCAGGAACTCCATCATGGAACATTTACCAATGTACAAATGTAATGTCACCTTTACACGGATGATCCTGAAAATATTGGCAGAATAAATGAATGCAAACACGGTTTTGTGATCATCCCACAATAGACACCCCTATTGCATTTCTATAAATGCAGGTTTCAATTCAAGTAAAACATTATTTTCCCCCTGAATAATGTGTATTCGTTAAAAAAATGTGGGGGCTCGTCCGGGAATCCTTTTTTACGAGTACAAATTATTCAGGGGGAAAATTCTGGGCCGATCCCGGGATTCGAACCTATGTTGGTGGCGCACAAGTCCGGCGTATCACCCGCTTCGCTAGAAAAGCAAGCTTCACTAGCGAGACAGAATTAGGACTGAACATCCGATGAATTTTAATATATTTTTTAAAATCTAATACGTGTTCCTAGCAACGATACAAGTGGAACATGTCATATCATTTTACGTTTTTATTGATTTTCTCCCTTTTTAATCTAATGTATGCTGCCTTAGTGGCTGCTTTATGTTTTTCAAGCTGGACAGACCTTCAGACAACGCGTCGACAGCTACAGAAGAAAATTCCTACTATAGCTCTGCGCCGGTCGGGGATCACTTCTCTGTAAATTGCCATAAACCTTTAGACATGAAAATATATGTTTTAATAGGTCATCTAACAGAAACTAACCACAGAAGAATATGGGAACTGAAACTCCTAGAACAATTTGATATAAAAAGGATTAAACAGAGACAATGGATTCCTCATCCATTATAAAGATTAAACTCAGGACTCAACGATTTAAGATTTCGTACTTACATCATATTTCATTATATTACGCAAAGTAAACGACTACTGCAGACATAGAAACACTCCTTGACTTTTACAGGATCAGTGACTACGACATTTATATTTTATTCAGACACCTAGTACTTGGACTGTTCTGTTAACTCACTGATCGATTTCCTATAATAAAGTGTGCCAACACATGGGGCAGCAGTGTAACCATAGTTCGCCTTGCCAACCGAACTGCACTGGGAATAGCCACAGGACTCGCAATTCAGACCTGAAGAAGGCTGCCGAACACCTGAAAGGTTGTGCCAAAGAGGCTTCACACAGCGAATCTAACAGAGAGTATCAACGACATACATAATTTATCTGTGTATTTTACGCTGTTATTGAAACAGAGATGTATATTGTCCAATATTTAATGCACTTTTTGTAATCGTTTCTATATTTTACATCATACTTTCAACAGTGATGTTATATGTAGTAACACCTAAGAAAATGACAGTCTGCCTTTGCATTAAGAGGGTTAATTTAAATTATATTTTGTATAATTAATTGCCGGTGATCATTTTCTTTATTATATATAATATTTCCGTTATTAACATTGTTACTGTTACAGTTTTAGATAAAATTCCAAATCTGCAAATGACACACTGGATGTTTCTTTAGATTAAATTAAAATTTTTATTTGCCTCCTTTTTTCTCTACAGAAATTTTCAATTAATAGATTTGACATTTGTTATGCATTAACACGATAGAATTCGACAAATTAGAAAAATTGTGACAACAAAAAATACTCCTGACAATGACGAAACATATATCCTTTCAATATGATATTTTGACATTGCAATTTTGTTAATGTATTTGTGCACGACCCAAGAAATGTTTTACTGTCATAATGTTGTATTATAACTGAAACTACAGCTGTCTATCTCTATTTTGGCGAGCGGCTTATCTCCTAGAGAAGCATTTTATTATTATATTTACTATGACGTATATCTTGTAATTTTAAATAAAATTATTACAATTATTATTATTATTATTATTATTATTATTATTATTATTATTATTACTTTAAACACTATTTTTTATTATAGTGAGTATAATCGATTAATCGCTTATCATCGAGGTTCAGAATATTTGATTTATCATTTATATTTTATATACTTATACTAAATATAACGACACTGACTTAAAAAAACCAGAAATCCTTCAGAATGGTTGTCTCAAGTCAGCTCACGATGTCCCTATGTACGGCGCTAATTAAAACATAGTTTATTGACTCCGATATGCTTAATAGTGGTGTCACATAATTGTGATTTTCATATTGT
Source organism: Sipunculus nudus (assembly GCA_026874595.1). Classification (NCBI taxonomy): domain Eukaryota; kingdom Metazoa; phylum Annelida; class Sipuncula; order Golfingiida; family Sipunculidae; genus Sipunculus; species Sipunculus nudus. Next base: position 56,908,711 of record CM049307.1, on the reverse strand, counting down.
CCCTTAGCAATTGTTTTGCACCGAGGGCAGAAAGAGGAAAATGCAGTATAAGACAAAATAGAAGCTTGCGTGACCGCTGAGGGTATGACAGGAACACGGCTTAAACACTGAAGACGTCAGAAAACAAACACAGCGTATAAAAGAGGAAACCACAAAAACAGAATCATTGATCAAAAGCAACCTCCTTCTTTTAAAGCCCACGTGTATACACACCGTAAAGGTGTGCATTTTTTAATGAGGTATAATACTATAAATTACGCATTTTCTCTTTTTGCCATAGCTTGTCATGAAAGAAAATACTCGCAGAAATGTGTAATTGCTTGCAAATACTAATATAAACTAGAATAAGGGTAGTCGACAAGCGACTACGTGTATCCGCCGTATTCAGAGTGGGACGGGTGAAGTGAGGCATGGATTGAGTAACAAGGGGAAATAGAGTGAGGTGTGTTGCATATTAGCATGGATGTCTGCAGCCGAAATGTGTATGTAGGTTGTGCCACCTACCACAAAATCCAGAAAGCTATCAAAGTTGTATACAAATGCAAAACCACTGCCGAGATATGAGTGATTTTATCCCACGGAAGACAAACAGACATTTCTGGAATGGGTGAAGGTATATGCTATAATGGATTGGTGTGGATCCTGCTCATTATCCAGGTTTAGGAATGTTATCAAGGAGTATTCACAAAAAATAAATTCAATTTATCAAGAAACAACCAGGGGATATGTTCCAAATAAATGGCGGAGGCTTGCGTTCCTTAAAATGCAGATTTCTAGTTATTTACATATGGCCATTTTCTGTTCAATAACGAAAATGCTAAAGGTTATTTGATTGATTCCCTTGCATCATTTTTTTCTTAAATCTAAACTTAGTCTTACTCTATTTTCTTACTACAAAAAACTGGAACCTTAATTCACTCATGTACTATTAAAAAGTATGCGAGATATATTCTCGACAATTAGCTTAAAGTAACATTAATCTGATCAAGAAATCAAAATATAACCCTGTTGGTCAAATAATTACCTTTCTGTATGCCAAATTTATTGATGATTACGCATATTTGAGAAAGGAACAATAGCCGACGATAGGTCAGGCGTCTCTTTTATTATGAGGTCCGTGTAGTATCTTTATATCGTTAATATATAATATGATATCTTCTCTTAATTTAAATATTCGGCAATTTTGTCTTTTCTTGTCAGAGCCATTGTTATATCGCGATCGCCCCAAGTATAACTGCCTTATTTTGTCTCCGCCTTATTTAAAGTGTTACAGTGGAACATATCCAAAAGTCAACCATCTAATAAGACCACCTGTCTATTAAGACCACCCTTTAGTGATCAGAAAGGGTTCACATCAGTTATGACTGACCTGTCTTATAAGGCCACCTGTGAATGAAACCACTTTTAGCCAGTCCCACGGTGGTACTATTTCAAAGATGTCACTGCAAGTATTTAACATTGTTGAAAGATAAAGCGAATTATTTGATGTGACAAAATCGCGGCAAGCAGGCTTCTTCGTATGATTAGGTAATCCTTCATCCACATTATCTATTGTAATTAATTAGCATAGCGTCAAACATGAATTATGAAATATTTAGTGTAATTTTATCCCCATATTGCGTTGGCTATATTTCTTTATTCAGAGCATACATCAAGGTAGTTCTAAGGACCTGTTCTTGGGGAAAAGAGATTTATGGGGTAACAACCTGAGACTCCAGGGAGATGTGGTGCTTATATTGTGATACAAGGTGATAGTCGCAAAACAAGAAATATGTCTGCGACAACTGTAGCGAGGTATTGACGCCGCAGAGGGATGACTCCGTAACGTAACTACAGGCGCTGTACTCCCCGAAGGCTCGTTACGAGGCGGAAACCGTTGTCTCTGTGGACACTGAGATAGCAGTCATGGAACTAATCCTCTATACGTACACAGAGGCCTTCCACCAAAAGCATACATAACTGGCGACAGAATAAAAAAAAACATGTTTTCTGATCAAATGCACTTAAATGCCAAACATCAGTAGTATTAAAATGGAAACCTCACAATAGAAACAAATTCTATCTGATCTCCAAGGCATGTACAAAGCTATATTCTTTTGGGGGAATCCATAATTGGTTTCTTGCAGGTGGATCCGTCACATTTGTCCAGACTGGATTAAAAACACCTTTGATCTTTGGCATATAATTTTACATGAACTCCCAGAACCAAGTAACATTTCTGGTCTCGTTTTCTAATAATAAGTCAAAATAGGACGCAATCAATGCCAATGAGATGTTGGCTTTTGATCACATGATTAATTAAAAAAAAAAGTCACCGTCCTTAATTCGTCTACGATATGTGTCGCTATATCCAGTAGCAAAGTCTGATTTAATGTGTGTAACTATCCCGTCCGTATTTTTTTTCTCCGTATGTACTTGTACATACTTGGTATTGAAAAGTGTAGAAGGTTCATGTTAAATGAGAACCAACAGAGCCATGCAAAATGAATTGTTAGGAAAATATCAATAAAGAAATTCCTTTGCGATATTATATGAGTTTTCTGGTTTTATGAAAGGCTTGAATGTTTATTAGTACCGAAAGTGCTATTTTTCTGTTCACGCCGGGTTCAATTAACAGAAGAGCAATTCAGTGAACATTCCCGATTCCAGGTAATCATTACAGCCAAGGAGCGGTAATTACTTTGTGTACTTCGCCCGGATATCCCTGATATAAAGGTGTGTATAAAGTGTATTAAGGACACGCGTCAGGCGGACGCATTTTTTTCTGCCTATCCGTCCGTAGGCCCGATGAGATTCTGCCGTGTTTATCCGGCTTCTTCAACTTTATTTATTGACCGATTTTAAATCAGTCTGATTTATCATTTAGGGCTTTGAGTGTTTTTTTTTTTTTTAAACCTTCTACACAGACCTTAATATAACCTATCATTCATTTTTATTAATCTTTTTTTTTCTTCAGAATCACAAAAAAAGCCTTACCGTATTTCTTTCTTTACTGATTTTAATTCTGCTTATTTTATCACGGAAAAACCTCTGTACACAATTTTGTAATACATCAATTATGCAAATTTGAATAATTTCTTTATTAAGATCTTCTCCTGTATTTCTTCACCGATTTTTATTCCGTTTATCTGATAGGGCAATGTGTGGCCAAGGGAACTGCTACACAGAATTTTGAATTTTTCTGTCTTTTCTGACTGATTTCGAGTCTGTTTGTTTGATTAAAATAAGGCTATAAGTGCCCTTTGAAACCCACATAGTTTAGAATCTGGGGGGGGGGGGGGGGGGGGGGGGGAGGGTTGTACATGATATCTCAGCTTTCTACTTGCTTACATGCATTTGGTAAATATTGTATATTTTTTTTGTTGCGGTGGGGGGGGGGGGTGCAAGCTTGGCATTTCGTCACTGACGTTCTGTAACATAAGTTAAGAATAGGTTTATTAAGCATGTTCAATATTAATCATTTCCCGTCAACAAGTTACCGATTACTCACAGAAATAGGACAGAGAATCGGGAGAAATTTATGTATCGGTTATCGAAACGAGATAATCGATAAGATATAAATAATGTTTTGTATAAAATGAGAGTAAATATAGTTAAACTAAATTATGTAGTCAGAGCCTACACACCTTCGCCAGAATCTTACTCTCATATCTGTACAGAATGCCACCCACGCTTCTGTAGCAACGACTCTCCTAGTGAATGGCAGAGCATGCACTAGCCCTTATGCCTATCAATAGAAGGCTTGAACCTGGGGATTAAGGACTCGCCCAGGGCTACTTTGAAAAGAAGCCGTGGAATAAAATATCATATACTGATGCTCCTATTAACCTCAACACTTGAACGGTTTGTTCCGTTGGTTGTTTCTTTGGTGAACTGTGATGAAGATTTTCTGTATAGATGCTAACAGACAAACGAACCAGCAAACCAAGGCGGATACAATACCATCGCCTTGGAGGCGAGGGTTTTATTAAACATAACATCACTTACCAAAAGTCAAGCAATTAAAATACCACTTTGCCTTGTTGAGATCAACATAAAGTATGATATTTTTTCAATTCTATTCCAGTAACATTTAAAGATTTAAACAGCCAACCAATATTTTTTCAACAATGTTTTCAATATGATCCAAAGTATTAATTATTTGATAATAAATATAAATATCGTATGCATTGTTTATATCTTTTCCTGCCAGAAAAATTGTAAATCGTATTCATTCATGACAAAGTAAGCGATAATGGAATTTATTTTTGTAAAAGTTATCGAAAATTGCAATCATTCTTGAATAGGTCATCGAGAACCGCATTCATTCTTGTAAGAGCCATCGAAAATTGCATTTTTTTTCTTGTCAGGACCATCAATAATCGCATTAATTCCTGACAGAGCCATCGATAATTGCATTCATTCTTGACAGAGCCATTTATAATCGCATTTATTCTTGCCAGAGCCATCGATAATTGCATTCATTCTTGACAGAGCCATCGATGATCGCATTCATTATTGACAAAGCCATCGATAATCGCATTTATTCTTGCCAGAGCCATCGATAATCGCATTTATTCTTGCCAGAGCCATCGATAATCTCATTCATTATTGACAGAGCTATCGATGATCGCATTCATTCTTGACAGAGCCATCGATAATCGCATTTATTCTTGCCAGAGCCATCGATAATTGCATTCATTCTTGACAGAGCCATCGATGATCGCATTCATTCTTGACAGAGCCATCGATAATCGCATTTATTCTTGCCAGAACCATGATTATCACATTCATTCTTGACAGAGCTATCGATGATCGCATTCATTCTTGACAGAGCCATCGATAATCGCATTCATTCTTGACAGAGCCATCGATAATAGCATTCATTCCCGTCAGGGCCATGGATATTCGAATTCTCTCTCATCAGGGCCATCGATAATATCATTTATTCTTGTCAGGTCCATCGTCAATCGCTTCTTCCTAGTCAGGACTATCGATGAACGCATATGTTCCCTCGCAACTGCCCTTGTAAACCCAGAATAGGTGAACGAATGTCAGACTGTTTTATTTACTTTCTAAACCTGTTTGGTCACTAATCTGAACAAAAAAGTCTACACCATATGGTTTGGAAGATAAAAAAATCATAACTTACACTTTTAATTCGACGACAAGATAATATATAAACATATATATCATTTTAAAGAATAAAAATATCATAATGCACTCCTATTTTTATCCGGACTACATTAATCGATTTGTTTTTATTTATTCAATCGACTCTCACGCAGCCATTGTTGTTTATCTTGGTATCAGAAACTAGTCCCATTTGGTTGATAACATTTCCTATACCTTCATTATATTTCTTGTACATCATGTTTCATATAGCTTCCATTCCCAACGTGTTCGCCCATGGAACGATCACATGATAACCCTTCATAGAAATGTAAAAAAAAAATCAGTCATATGCAAGTTTTTTTTAGTGGATAGATTTTCTATCAGAACTATTATATAAAATATCGCTTAGAATTCATTATGTCAAAGCTGTATACTCGATGTACGTCATTTTTGTTAAGTGTCAGCAGTAGGCAATGATAACCTTTAAGTGACAACAGATCACTTATACCTATAAATAATTGTGTTATATCAAACAAATGAGTGGTGTTTGCACTATTTTGTGAAGCTAACTGGAGGCTCTTTTTTGAGCTTATTGCACAACCGTTTGATCTATAAGTCTAGTGTACCTAAAGGCACCTCCTTTTATAATACATATTCTTTCATTAAGGCCACATAATGCTGTTAACCTTAACTGATGATCTCAGATGACCTTTGTAAATGATTAAATACGCTAATGTGAGACACTATAGCACCATAATGTGAGACATCCTACTGTTATATCATGAAGAACTGCATTAGCCTAACAACATTTTCTCAAAGACTGAAATGAAACCATCCGCTTAATGCTGTTATATTTCCGAAGAAATTGAGATGAGTTTTGCTGAAAGAAAACACAAAACGCTTTTTCCTAAGTGAATAGTTAGGAGGTAAATGAGTACAAGTTCAGAATATTGGTTACTGATTATATGTACAGAAGAAGAAGATGAGAATTCAAACATTTTTGCCACTGTAATCATATAATATCTATGTTGCAAGATTTAATATAACATAAAATTGAAAAAAGAAAAGATACGTTCTGTATAATCATTTTGCCTTTTTTTAAAGTAATTTCGACATTTCAAAGGTAAATCAAATTAAATTAAATAATTTAATACGATTATCTGTCCTTCTGGTAAGTAGCTCTTTGCAAAGATAGAAAAAATTGCTAATGCGAAACATCAACAGATTCACCGTCTGCCTGCTGAACTGCGTTGTTTGGCACAAAATTATAAATAAACAGATAAATTAGGTTAGTACTGGAGAGGATTGGCTGACTTATAATATGTCTTTGAGAAACAACACTTACCCGTGCCCTAACTGTGTAAAACAGTTTTGGCCTTGGGCTCGTTCTATAAAAAAAAGATTGACTTGGGCCCTGCGCTGTATGACTGGGATCTCGCGACGTGACCTCGCAATTTGACCCGACTGGCATGGACTCAAACCCATATGTTCATTGATGCAATTAAGTTCTATGACTGACGTTTTGTTGTTTCCATTGAGGAATGATTTATATATATGTTCACTTACGCACTAATGTTAATTTAGTCTAAGCAAAAAGTTAGGGTCATGCTCTATATATTCAAATTTAATATTAAAAGTTACCACTGGGAATTAAGAAAAGAATCCACCCGTAAAAATCCATAGAACCCTAATGTCATGGAAGTAGCATTTATTGGCTTCCTTCAAGATAATGCACAATAAAACCTTAGAAGTTAACCCGTATTAATCCCCAAATCTTTGAAGTTTGACACACCTCTGTTCGAAGACAAGCGCTGACATTTAACGTTTATAATCTAACAAAAAGCACATAGAAATTCTCAGCAGAAGGGATTCCGGTGCTGTAAAGCAGCATAATCCAAGAAACAGAACTTTTGGTGCTGCTAGGTTTTCTGTTAGATGAACTTTCAAATAAAGACGCCTCGGTGCATGCGACCTACTTCATCACAAATCATGCAGTCAAGGTATTTTATCAAAAATGTTTCTTGGAGCATGCATCAACTGATGGCAGAAATTCTCACCATACTTTGCCCATTAAACATGGATTTTATGCCTCTTCTCTTTGATGCTTACAAACCCAAAATCCACAGAGAGCTCCTAACCCATTAGTGCGAAAGAAATTTGTTATATTCTGCTCTCCAAGTGGTCTGAGTAAAAGTCTTCCCCGGAAATGACGCAAGTCAAATGGTCCTTTTATTTTCACATGATATATCAGACAACCCAGTGCATCCACTTAGTATGTTTTATTATTGATTAAAGAAAGCTTACGCAAAACATTAACGATCTAATGGGTAATGTGAATTTGCGAACGACATGTATCTTATTATGATGGTTGTTGTTTTTGAGCTCCTGCATGTTTTATGGCTTCTGAGAATTACTTCTCCTAGATGGTCATCATATTGAGTAAACAAGTTTAAAACAAAAACACATTTTCAGAATTTTTACCACTTATTCAAAAACTGGATCTCATATTCTTCCAAAATCATGCTCACAGCATACGCAGACCTGCGGGGAACATTTGCCGTCAGCCGCCCATGGAGATAAACGTCTAATGATATATGCTAGCCGCCCACGTCGTCGCAAAACCAAATCACAGGAGTTCCTTTTTATAAAGGACATCTGTTATCATTTTAACGGAAATTCTTACATCATACCAGTACGCCAAAGTATGAACTATCTTATGGAAATATCATGCATCATACTTGTGTATACTATTCTTGTATTATTTAGGGATATATATATATATATATATATATATATATATATATATATATATATATATATATATATATATATATATACTGACTCGGAACCATGGGACCTGTGGCTCTGGCAGTGCTGATGCCGAAGCTTAACCCCTAATAACTGGCTACGCACATATTTCCGCCAACAAACATAATTTTTGTTGTTTTAATTTCTATAGGTCGAGTTTTTTTCATAATATGCAGGCAAAAGAATCATTTACTGGATCTGTATGATGAACTGGCTTTAAACTGGCTTAAGAGGCAAAGCAGGTATTACATCATTTTGCCTAGGGAAGTCGGCGAATGTTCACTTCTAATAGTCACTTCCACTAAATACAGAAATGAGATCCTTCTGTTTCGGCAGGCTGTCGTAATTTATATTTCTACATTTTGTGTTTATAAGTCGATTCATTATATTAAATAGTAAAATGCTAGAGGGCTAGAATGAAAAGAAGAAGAGAAAATGGTTACTTGGAGATATGAGTGCATATGTAAGCGCTGTGATTTTTGTACTTCCGCTAAGGCCGAGACGTACTTTGTTTTTACTTTGGTTACTTATTTTTCTGTCTGCAGATTTGCACAAAAAAGTACTGAACAAAAGTTGTTAAATGTTATACAGGGTTAAGATAACACGCAAAGAACAATCCATCAAACGTTGAATTGAATTTTGTATTACCACCATATGCTTTACCTTTTTAAGACGTCCTTTCCCATTGTCACATGCGGCTCTTTCTTTTGTGCCCATCAGGCCAAGACATAGGCATACGACACAATGTATTCACCGGGTGAGCGATATTACAAGCATCTTTGGCCCATCATCTGTCACCTATCTAACCAACCTTCCCACCAATTAAACATGGTTCCCTTACGTGGTAAATTTAGGTGGATTGACACTCAAAGTAAGAGGCATAAATTTGCCAAGTGATGCTTGTAATATCGCTCACCCGTTGAATACATTGTGCAAAATGCCTGTGGGCCAAGAGTCATTGTTACATAGAGCTGAAGGGATGGAATTGTTGCACCATGACAAACATTTTCTGTGTCTCTGTGTGGTTTGATAAGGAGCTTGACCGCCCCCCCCCCCCGGGACGATGTTAGATACTTTGGTGCCTTAATACTTCAGTATTAAGAATATATTATTAAAATTCCCATATTTCTAAAGTAAAAAAAGAGCGCACTCTTGCGCTTTCTCAAAGTCCGTTTTGCTGACAGAGGTTGTGGCATCTGCCCACTATATTGTTGTTTCTGCCAGGTATGCGTTCATTCCCGCTGGTTGGTGTTTTGTGGGTATGTTTGTGTGTATTTGTTCAAAACATAACTTACAGAATCATGAACGGATATCATTAAAGTTTCAGGGCATATAAGAAATGGGTCAAGGAACAACCGACTAGATTACGGTGTGAATCTGGTACAAAATCCGGATAGAGGAACGTCATCAATAAATATTCACAAATGTACAGTTACTTATGAATAAATGAACCTGGGAATGTATGCCGAAAAATGAATGCCCACATTGCGTAGGCTTGTATTCCTTAGAATGTAGATTTATAGTTCTCATCGTTGTTCTTATTTTAATTCATATTATTATTATTATTATTATTATTATTATTATTATTATTATTATTATTATTATTATTATCTATATAATTAATTAGCAGTGGGTTTTAACTAGACCACCTTTTTTCTCCCTCTGCTCTGATATGGACTATCAAAGTCGGCACACGAATCGTAGACTCTACAAGTTTGTTTTCCTTTCCTTTTATATTTAGCTGAATAATTGATATTGTTAATATATCCCCATTAGGTGCCCCTATTTCTGTTGTCCCTCAAGGTCCTCCATACATGTCACGCTTTTTCAGGAGGCGCCTTAGGGATTTCATGCATTTCGAACTCACTGTCCCGTTAAAACCATCGCCAGAGAGCATCTTTTGCCCAAAGGGCGTTTTGTGCAACGTGGGTCCACTATAATCCCCATTGAACTTCCAATATCCATTATATCCCCTCAAAAAATACTCTCACCAAAGGAAGTTAAGGTTTTGAGTTCAAACGCTTAAAACGTTACCACATGGATCTGCTTTCAATATTGCGAGTGCTTGAGTCAACTCAAGGAACCGAGATCGCAGACACGATAGACCGCCATTTGATACACAAGTACACGTGTTCTGGGGCTTAATGGTATGTGTCTTTGCATTCATAATTTTCTATCCATTAAAAAACAAGGTTTTAATCGTTTTGTCAGTTGCAAGGTTGTTCAAACGTTTTTCGTGATGTCCTTTGAGCTGAAATTTATATAAAAGTTATTTTTTAACATTAACTTTAACATGGCTTTTGTCATGTTATTCCTTCAAATGATTTTTCATTACAAAAACGAAAACATAATTCATGCCAAAGTGCAAAGAGAAGACAACTATGATGACATTCATAAAACAATGAACCTGTGAGTATTCAACCGTAAAGAATATTGTACGCAATTACACATACATTTAAAAAGCTCTTATTATTAAATACTTGACAGCAAGTTCCAATATGTCAAGAGAGAAAAAAAGAGAGAAACAAAAACATTGCTCATAATTAACCCAAATAAACACATTCAAATGATTTTCACAGTAGAAAGCGTTAATACAATCGTTATATTCATTTTATTGTTATCACTTGGGCAATCATGATGTTATTTCCATGCTGTTCATCGGGGAAAAATTCTAACTCAAATTTCGCACACTCTATATATGCCTCTCTTCTTTTTTTAACCGTATTTCTTTGTGTGATTTCTTGAACAGCATTTGTCATTCTTTATACTGACTTACTAGGGATGGGGATTCCAGGAGAATTTTAGCACAGGTACTTTCACATCAAGTGAGTGTATTACATGAAAAGAGTTCATGCGAAGAGCTCAGGATTAAAATATGCAACATCCTGTCCCTGTACTAGCTCATTTCAAATTTTTGTCTCCCAGAGCCGCGGATTTTTTTTCCACGGCTGCATGCTTCTAGTCTTTATAATTAATACGAGAAAATGGTGTACCTACTTCCGCAGTGATACGACTCTCTTAATTCTGCATACCTATTGTCGGTGTCCTGTTCTAGGACAAGTTTATTTTCTTGCAGGATGTTTTCCTAGGTCCTCCACGCATGTCACACTTTGTTTCAGGAGGCACCTTGGGGATTTTCTGGGGAGCTCACTGGCCTGTTGAAACATGTCCTGCCTGAGCCTGCGTCAAGCGGATCTCCTGTAATCCCCATAATAATTTGCTATTCTCTGTTGATATTTTGGGGGATGGGTTTACTGGAGTATTCTAGCATGATGTTACAGATGTCTCTTTTATTGTATGCAGCAGTCTATCATGTGTATGTGCAGCGCTAGCATTGTCCGTTGCCATGGGAGACACGCGAGCTGGCCCGGCCCACGAGTGGGGTCTGACGTGTAAACACAGCGGTCATGCTAGTCTGGGGCTTTTTCGCCTCGCCGAACCGGGCCGGACCACGAGTGACCCCTGATATGTAGAAACACAGCGTTCTTTGTCCTTGATGTTTCCTGTAACGTGTGAATTGTTTGGTTCTTTTGATTGTTCGGGAAATGGAAAGTTCTCGGCTTGAGGTGAAAAGCTGTGTTTTAGAGCCGTGAGAGAGGTGAGAGAAATATTCCAGCGTACACGAAAGAGTGTTAGCCAGTTTGTAGACCTATCCAATAATATCAGCAGTTATAGATTTTCTTCGAATTTGTAACGGATTTTAATTAGTCTTCAGTTTGCGCTTGGGATCACTATCAGATCTTAACTTTTGGATTACAACAAATTGATTTTTGTAATTGAACTGGACTGTTATTCTCTGAGAAGTTTTAAGTGAACTGTTCATCTGGATTATTAGTTTTAAAGGACTTATTGTCGCTGTGACAGTGGTGGTGTCCAGGTACTGTACACTTTATTTATATACTTGTATTGATTTACTGTGGTACTGTTGTTATACTGTATAATTGTATTGATTTTGTGTTTTGTAATGTTAGGTTTGTTTAAAGAAATAAATTATAATTATTTGTTAACAAAAAAAAAAAAACACTGACTTTTTTATTCATTCCCCTAGACATTTCACGCTGCCTAGTGTTACAGAGTCTGGTTTTATCTCCATAACAAAATTTATGCTCTTCACGACTACATGATCTGTTGATATGAGATTCCGTAACATAAAATTATGGGCTCGTCTGGGAGGCTTAATAGTTTTGAAACTTTATTAGGCCTTGACTCGGACACATTATTCAATCATACATTGTTTACAAGATTACATACTGTTTACAATATATTGTTTACAGGATTTATCTCAGTGTTTTCTTGTTTTAACATCTTAACATGGCAGATTTCAAACCTGGGACATTTGTTGAAGATCCCGACCCTGATCAACTTGAACATTTGACAAAAGATCAGTTGTTGCGTTTGGGACAATACTTAGGGCTAGGTGTGAAAAAAGCTCGGAGAAAGCCTGATATCATTGCTAAAATCATGCAAGATCTAGCTAGCAAAGGTTTACTTGAAGAGAGTGAAGAGGACACCCTTGCTATGCAGTTGGAATCGAAAAAGTTAGAAAAGCAACATGAGTTAGCATTAGAAAGGGAAGAACATGAGAAAGAAAAAGAAAAAGAAATTGAGTTAAAACGACTGGAATTAGAAAGACTTAAACTAGAACATCGTCTACGTGCTGCCCCAACTCACAGTTTTGATGTTACTAAACACATTAGACTTCTCCCACCTTTTAAAAAAAGAGGTTGATAAATATTTCTTACACTTTGAGAAGGTAGCTGAAAATTTAAAATGGCCTAAGGAAAATTGGACCATACTATTACAAAGTGTATTGACTTGCAAGGCCAGAGAAATTTATACAGAGCTTTCAGTAGAAGCCGCTGCTGACTATGACCAGGTTAAACGGTTAATCCTAAAAGTTTATGAGTTAGTGCCGGAGGCTTACAATTCAGGCTCAATTCAGAAATTAGGAAAAGCGCAAAGAACAGACCTATGTCGAATTTGCTAGGACAAAAGAGCAGTTGTTTTGTCGCTGGTGTAGTTCTAAAATGTAATGAAAGATTATGACAATTTGCGCCAGTTAATTTTGCTTGAAGAATTTAATCGCTGCATTAACGCAGATGTTAAAACTTTTCTTGATGAGAAAAGTCCTGAAACACTTGACATTGCTGCTCAATTAGGTGATGATAATTCATTAACACACATATTGTCCTTTACTAGCAAATCAAAGCAGTCATTCACAAACAAGAATGTAAATCAGTATGGTCAAAAGAAGTTTAAGGCGCAGTCACCCGGAATTAGTAGTCCTGATGGTTCAGCTCAGTCCATTAATTTTGCTACACCTCAGTCCACATCCACTGTGTCTGAATCCAACCATGGCCAGTCATTTTCAAAGAAAATCTGTTATTACTGCAAAAAAGTAGGTCATCTTATAACTGACTGCTGGAAACTTGCCAATAAACAAAAGGGTAAACCTTCTGGTTTTGTTTCAAAATCTATGGATAGCATAGTCCAAGAGTCAAGCTTTTTTCATGTAAATAAGAGGTACAACCCCTTTATTGATTCTAATAAAGAGTTTGATGCCAAGGAGGCCAACGTGACGTCTGACTTCAAATAACAATCCGTAGCATGCGGGGTAAAACCCTCAGTTGATTCCTGCGAGGAATCAAATAAGGCTAGTTCCTTTAAAGACTCCTGCAAGCAGTATCCTTTAAATAAGGCTAAGTCCTTTAATGACTCTTGCGAGAGTATTTCAAATGAGGCCAGGTCCTCTTATGACAAACAGAAGTTTGTTTCTGCTGAGGAAAATTCCTCTGTTGACTCCCATGAGGAGTTTGATTGTAATAAGGACCTGCTGCTCCAGTGGTAATTCAACGGCTCTATCTGATGCATATTTTTGTAATGAGCTGATAGGAACCAATGCATATTTTAATCCTAAGATTTTTGCAGGAACTTTTGTCATGTTGTTTAATTATAAGATATAAAGATTACTTCTGCTAGAATTCTCCAGGAACACCCTTCCCCAAAACATCAACATAGAAAGAAAAATTACTCTATTCCAGAAATGACACCAAAAATAAATTTTGGAAAGAGACGTGATCGAGGCATATACAGAGATAACGAATTTTTAAGTGAGAAGTGTTTTTTTTCTATAAACAACATAGGTCAAACAGCTTGACTGCTTGGGAAATATCGTAGATATAACGATTCTATAAAGAAGCATTCTATCGTGAAATTATATGAAAGATGCTTTGTATTAGTTGAAGCTCAGGCGACATCGTGAAACACGATGTTTATTCAGTGTATTCAGTTGAGGTTATAGTCTATAAGGCATGATAACAGACACATGCGTTATTTTATACACTTGCATATGTCGTTGAAGTCTCTTGTAGATTGCCCTAGAAAATATATTTCAATGGTATTGAATTTTTTTATTAAGTACTATAAAATGTCATGGAATAAGCAGGTCTGATGTAAAATTGAAAACTCTCCCAGATCAAAAGAAAGCAGCATCCATAATCCATTACATTTTTCGGGGTAATCGAAATCACCATAATATATTTTTTTTAAGTGCCATAATCACCGTTTCACACATGAATAATTATAAGAGGCTATTCCTTTGTCCCCGTGTAGAAGCTGCCCATTCGTATGCAGTTGATCTGCCACTCGCCTGGTGATCCCGTGTTTCTGAACCATAGCAATGTTTGAAACGTGAAACGTGAACGTATGAACGAACGACTAAAAAGTAGATTTTGGCGGGGATTTTAAAGTCCCCAAGAGAATGAGAACCCTAGGAAGTGTGTGCACCCCCCCCCCCCCCCCCCCATGGCTTCCTTAAACTGTTTTAAACAAACCATAAATCGGCTAAACTATTGAAACCATGGTTATCATGGAAAGATATTTCTAAATGTATAAAAATCAACACACCTGTAAACCTATATAACGGTGATCGTGTAAAGGGTCCCAGCTCCTTGTGTCCACACAATGGAAAAGTGCTCCATGACTTGTCCGAACTTTTGACACCATGGTTATCATGGAAAGATATTTGTTATTATATATAAAAATCAACATACCTTAACCAATAAATTTGTCAAAAGGTGGTCACATCACTTGACTCGGTGCCCAGTGTTGCCCAAATGGAAAGCCCTCGCATTTAAAGCTGATCAGGTGGAATAAAAACCTTTACTTCCTATTGAGAGAGGAAATTCCTTTGGAGGCGATACAATGGATAATGGGGATCAATGGGGATTAAAGTGGACCCGCGTGACCGCGTATTGCACGGAAATGCCTCTTGGCAGGACATGCGCTCTGGCCTCGGTCTTATCAGGTCAGTGAAAATCCCTGAGGCGCCTCCTTGAAAAAAGGCGTCACAGGCGTGGAGGACCTTGCAGCACAAAATAAATAGGGGCACCTAAAATAATTAATTATGCAGCTTATAGGGCATAATTCCGCAAAATAAAATAAACTTGTCCTAGCAGAGAACACCACCGATACGTCTGCCGAATTTAGAGAGTCAAATCAAAACGGAAGCAGGTAAACCGTGGTCTAGAAAAGAAAAACCACTCCGTTATAAGTATATATATGTCGATTCCTTTAATGTCCCTGAAAAAGAGTTTATGACTGGCACTATCAGTGTCAGTTCTTTGTTTGAGGAAACCGAGGTAGCAGATTTCTCTCATGACTCCGATATGGAGTTATTTGAGCCATTCATACGTGCTGGGTTTGCATCACTTTCAAGTGATTTTTCAGATTCTACCCCTATTACAATTTTCAGGGACACTGGGTCAGGCTAAACTCTAATGTTAGCAAACACTTTGCCATTTTCTAATAGGCCTTTTACTGGTGCACATGCACTCGTTAATAGTGTGTTTCCAGACAAGCACACTTCAGTTCCGCTTCACAGTACACATTTAATGTCAGATTTGATTTCTAGGAATATTACTGTGGGCATAAGAACTACTCTACCCTTTAAGGGAATTCAGTTGCTGCTAGACAATGATGTTGAAGGTGACAAAGTACAGCCTGTACCAATTTTAGTGACAAAAAAGCCGTCACTTGATCAGGACACTGATCCTGAAAGTTAGGAAATTCCTGGTCTGTATCCTTCATGTGCTGTAACTAGATCTATGGCCAAGAAAAACACACATGAGGATAATGGTCCAGATAATAACACTCTGGGAGTCACTAGTGACTCGTCTAACGACTCGCTCGTACAGGATGCAGCATTTATAAGGTCTGAACTTATCACAGAACGGCATAAGGACCCTGATATTTCATGTTTGTTTCCCAGGGGAGTTTCTAAAGATGAACTGTCACCGAACCCAGTTTGTTTCTATGTTAAAAATGGAGTGCATATGCGTAAAGGTGACCACCTGATGTATGCGCTGATGATGAGTGGGCCATCAAACATCAAATAGTAATGCCCAAAAGCTTTTCGCAATGGAATTCTAAGCATGGCACATGAAGCTCCTTTATCTGGCCATTTAGGTATAAATAAAACTTATCAGAAAGTTAGTACACACTTATATTGGCCTAACCTCAGGACTGATGTTGTACACTATTGTAAATCATGCCACACATGCCAGATGGTAGGCAAGCCCAATCAGAATCCTCCTAAGCCCAACTGAGGCTACGCTCCCGAGGCAGCGGAAAACTTGCGCTTCTAAAGAAGCAACTGATTTTCACGCTGCCAGCTTTGACCCTTTATGATATATTTAGACACCAGATGGCGGTTCCTTGTCCGCTGAAATAAACGTGCATATGATGTGACAAGCAGCCAATCAGATGCCAATAAACAAACACTCGGCAGGCATCCTGGCTCCGCCCATCTCTGCGCTTTAAGCGCCGCTTGATGAGTTTCCGGTCGAATCTAAATTGCTCCCTCTGCATTCTCGCATCATCGACCGATTCGATTATGACATTATGACTGTGTTAGCGTAGCCATGTATCTGTTGTCTGCAGAACTGAAACCAGCCAGCAAGGTGTGCCCGCAGCCTTTGTCGTTACGTTTCGTTTGAATTACAGCTCACCGGCCGAGCATCCTATTTGCCCAAGGTCCTAAGCAAACCACGTCAGGGGCAGTTCCCTCTGAGCCTGTGGCCTGTTCAGACGGTTACGCGGGGCGATGAGCTGTCACTCAAAACGAAATGAACATGATTGGCCCCGTGTATTCCTCGCTTGGCTTTGTCTTCAAGCACAAGGTCGCATTTGATTGGAAAAAATACAGTGCTCCCCTCTGGTGTAGCATTTCAGGATACGAGGTCATAACAAACAGCGCCTTACGATATAGGTAGTAGCCCTATAGGTAAAGCGCTGTGTCAAGAGCGTAAACTGAGGCCGATTACTGCTTTCGAGGTACCATTTAGTAGGATTCTTTTTGACTGTGTTGGACCACTGCCCAAAACAAAATCTGGACATGAATACTTGCTGACAATTATGTGCGCATCTACCAGGTTCCCAGAGGCAATACCATTGCGCAAAATTAATGCCAAAAATGGTGTCAAGGCTCTGACCAAGTTTTTTTACAACTTTTGGATTACCAAAATCCGTCCAATCTGACCAAGGGTCTAATTTTATGTTTGGCTTATTCCAGCAAATTATGCTTGAGCTAGGTATAAAACAGTACAGCTCTCCGCCATGCCATCTTGAAAGCCAGGGCGCCCTCGAGCGTTTGGCTTTGATTTTGGCATTGCAACATTGTGAAGTCAAGCCTATCATTGTCTTCATTGATCACAAACACCTCACGTTCATGAACAAGCTGAAGTGTAAAAATCAAAGATTGTTGAGATGGAGTTGCATTTTACAGGATTACAATCTTGAAATCAAACACATTAAAGGGAAAGACAATGTACTTTGCTTATCGAGATGTTTATGAAATGTTGTAAACGAGATGTTTATGTTATGTTGTAAATAAGATGTTTTTGAAATATTGTAAAGATTCAGTGATTATGTTCGCAAAAAAAAGTTTTTGAGAAAACTTTCTTTTTGTTACAGGAGGAGGAGTGTTACAGATGTCTCTTGCATTGTATGCAGCAGTCTTATAGGTGTATGTGCAGCGCTAGCATTGTCCGTTGCCATGGGAGACACACGAGCTGGCCCGGCCCACGAGTGGGGTCTGACGTGTAAACACAGCGGTCATGCTAGTCTGGGGCTTTCTCGCCTGGCCGAGCCGGACCACGTGTGACCCCTGATATGTAGAAACACAACGTTCTTTGTTCTAGATGTTTCCTGTAACGTGTGAACTGTTGGGTTCTTTTGATTGTTCGGGAAATGGAAAGTTCTCGGCTTGAAGTGACAAGTTATAAATAAGGGGCTGTGTTTTAGAGCCGGGAGAGAGGAAAGAGAAATATTCCAGCGTACACGGAAGAGTGTTAGCCAGTTTGTAGACCTATCAGATTATTTCAGCAGTTTTAGATTTTCTTCGAATTTGTTGCGGATTTTAATAAGTCTTCAGTTTGCCTTTGGGATCACTATCAGAACTTGACTTTTGGATTACAACAAATTGATTTTGTGATTGAACTAGACTGTTATTCTCTGAGAAGATTTATGTGAACTGTTCATCTGTATTTTTAGTTTTAAAGGACTTGTTGTCGCTGTGACAGTGGTGGTATCCAGGAACTGTAAACTTTATTTATATACTTGTATTGATTTACTGTGGTACTGTTGTTATACTGTGTTATTGTACTGATTTTGTGTTTTGTAATGTTAGGATTGTTTTAAGAATAAATTATAATTATTTGTTAACAAAAAAACACTGACTTTATTCATTCCCCTAGACATTTCACGCTGCCTAGTGTAACAGAATCTCGATAACCAAGTTTAGGCTCGTCACGACTACATGATCTGCTGATATTAGGTTCCGTAACAATGTGTAGTCTTTATAACATGTAAGACCCGTGACAACATTCATGCGAAATTTAGGAAAGAAATGTGCGGTTTTGTCCCGAACAGCTCATAACAAAATATCTTTCATATAGAGAGGTGGATTTTCCTAGGGTATAGCTAGTTATTAGCATTATTTGTGGCACAACAAATGCGTTCGAATTGGCGGCACGGAATACACGGAATCAAAGGAATTCTTTTGTCATAACGGTTTTAAGACAAAAATATATTATATTCATTCTGATTACCTCAAAAATTCAATGGATTGTTCATATGGGTTTCCGCTAACCCCAAGCAAACTACTGATAAAAAAAACCGGATATATCATTTTGCGTCAATTTTCCTTAAGCCAGAGCAACAAGCAATGACTGAAGTCGTTTCTTGCCATGGACATGCACCGAAAAATGAAAACCTGTCGTTTATTTTGGAGCATCATCCCTTTCGATCAACCTGATGAAAATCAACAAAGCTCAGGACAAGTATTCAATGGAGTAAAAGGCTACTTGCCTGAGCCTCTTTTTTTCCACATTGGCAGCTTTTCCACATCGATTGCATTTTTTGCCTGCAAAAGCCAAAAACGAAATATGTGTTAGTTATGATTAACAAGACATCCACCAATGGACAACTAAAAATATCGTTTCTCGTGATGTCCTTCGAGCTTTCAATTTATCCAAATTATCTTTCATAAACTTTCACTTTTTTAATACAGTCATATAATTTCTTCAAATTATTTTTACAGTATAGAACGCTTATAAATACTACCACCATCACTCCGGCAATGTTGATGTCGTGCCCATGTTGTTTATAGGAAGAAGAAGAAGAAGAAAAAAAAAAACATTCTCACGCAAATGTTGTATTTACTAAATATGCCTCACGTCTTCTTCTTTGATTGCTTTCGCCAAAGCACGAGTGCATCTAGTTATTATTGTGTCCGCCAAAACAGAGTTTTGCGGATACTATGTTTTCAGCTGCACGCCGCCGCCGCCGCCGCCGCGTAGGTTTCCGGAGAACTCCTCCGTAACCGCTGGGCGGAATTTTACGAAACCCGGGATTATGTTCGGGTCACATGTGAACTGCTGCGCCCCGATTTTGTTTTGACCTCTGACCTTTCCTCTGCACTCTGCGTCCGTTTGTGTGTCTGTTTCCACACATAAACCCACATATCTCGGGAACCGTTTGACGGATCAGGAAAATGTTTTTGCACAAATGTAGCCCTTGGAGAGCTTTTTAACATACACAACAAATGGTGGCGCCACCTGCAACCATGTTTGCACAGTGTCCATCTGTTCGTCTGCTTTGGGTTAAAATCACTCATATCTCTGCAGTGACTTGACTAATTCACCTGAAATTTGGCATGCGTATACATCCTGGATAGCTTTTCTGATTTTGTGACAGGTGGCGCCACCTACATTCACGTTTACGCTGCAGACATCCAAGCTCATATCTCAGGAACCGTTTGACCGATCAGGAAAATTTTTTTGCACAAATGTAGCCCTTGGAGAGCTTTATAACATACACACAAAATGGTGGCGCCACCTGCAACCATGTTTGCACAGTGTCCATCTGTTCGTCTGCCTTGGGTTAAAATCACTCATATCTCTGCAGTGACTTTACTAATTCACCTGAAATTTGGCATGCGTATACATCCTGGATAGCTTTTCTGATTTTGTGACAGGTGGCGCCACCTACATTCACGTTTACGATGCAGACATCCAAGCTCATATCTCGGGAACCGTTTGACCGATCAGGAAAATTTTTTGGCACAAATATAGCCCTTGGAGAGCTTTTTAACATACACAAAAAATGGTGGCGCCACCTGCGACCATGTTTGCACAGTGACCATCTGTTTGTCTGCCTTGGATTTAAATCACTCATATCTCTGCAGTGACTTGACTAATTCACCTGAAATTCGGCATGCGTATACATCCTGGATAGCTTTTCTGATTTTATGACAGGTGGCGCCACCTACATTCACATTTACGCTGCAGACATCCAAGCTCATATCTCGGGAACCGTTTGACCGATCAGGAAAATTTTTTGGCACAAATGTAGCCCTTGGAGAGCTTTATAACATACGCAAAACTGGTGGCGCCACCTGCAACCATTTTTGCACAGCTCCTGTCTGTTTGTCTGCCATGGGATAAAATCACTTATATCTCGGCAGTGGTTTGACATATCTGGCTAAAATTTTGCAGGTTTATACATCCCCGACAGCTCTCTTGATTTTATGACAGGTGGAGCCACCTGCATTCTAGTTTATGCAGCAGACATCCAAGCTCATATCTTGGGAACCGTTTGACCGATTGGGCCAAAGTTTTGCATGTGTATAGTTCTCACATAGCTCTTTATCATACGCAAAACTGGTGCCGTCACCTGCAACCATTTTTGCTCAGCATCCATCTGATTGTCTGCCACGGGCTAAAATCACTCATATACATGTAGTGGTTTGACTTATCTGCCTTAAATTTTGCATATGTATACAACTGGGACGGCTTTCTGGATTTTGTGGTAGGGGGGGCAACCTTCATACACAATTTTGCTGCAGACATCCATGCTAATATGCAACACTTCACTCTATTTACCCTTGCCACTTAATCCATGCCTCACTTCACCCGTTCCACTCTGATTTAGGCGGATACACGTAGTCGCTTGTCGACTACCCGTATTCTAGTTTTTTATTGTAATTATTATTATTATTATTATTATTATTATTATTATTATTATGATAAAGTCCATAATGTCCGCAAGAATGTAGATATTGTTTTGTGTGTGTATATATATATATATATATATATATATATATATATATTTATATATATATATATATATATATATTCTCCGGGTGTTAGCTCAAACCAGGCAAAGATACATAAACAGAGATGAGACATCAACGCCGACATTTCAATCAAACACATTATTAAGCAACAGTTCGTGTGTTAGCTAAATAATGTGATTGATTGAAATGTCGGTGATGATGTCTCTCCTCTGTTTATGTTCATATATATATATATATATATATATATATATATATAACAATAATGATATTAATATCTGGCCTCTTACTGCAGATTGTAAAACATAAGGGTTTCATCTAGAACATTTGTCCTTTTTGGGAGCACATCTCTTCGAATGAGTTGGAGCAGTTCTTGCCGATTTTCTTACTTGAACGGGTAATTTTTTTCAACAAGATAAAAATATAACTGTATGGAAGCACTTGGATCATTTGATGAAATTCTTTTGATTTTCCGACAGACAAAAGATTTTGGAGAGGCTTAGGTTTTCGTGCGTCCTTCGCTTAATGAACGCAGTGTTTAAATTCTGAAGGACTCTGAACTCGGCTTAACATCAGTGGCAGTCGGATAACGGCTAATGTGAGAGGTGACGCATTGAACATTAGGGTTAATAAATGACTCCCGTGTGTGCCGCGTCGTTTTGTTTACAGTTGCTACCTCCTGTGCTCCCAATTAGAACTATGAAATAAACATGACCCTGTCCAATTTAACTCCCAGTCCGTGTTTCCCAAAATGGCAGAATTAGACATTAAATCAAATGCGTTTCCTAGAAGAAGCATGGACATGGAGCACTCTGTTTTGTATTTTTATAATTATCTTAATTGCCAGACTTTTCGAGGCATTTTATTTTCTAAGAATAATCATAAATGCATGCCATTAAATAACACCCATAAATAGATGATCGATAAACGGTTACATTTTAGTATTGCCTCTGTGTCTCATTTATTTTGTAAAGTACTTCATTTGTCCAAAGGAATGATAATGGGCATTCCAAAGAGTTCACCTCATCGTGTGCCTGGGCATTAATCTGGGACTCGATTGCATTAATCCTGTCCCGGCCAACACTGTTACGACCTACTGGGAGAACTGCAGTCTACTTCCAAAAATGAAGAACATGAAAAAGTCACGTTCGTGGTTAAATGAATGAAAAACGTACGTGAGGAAATATGTTAGTTATATAAAAATATATGTGAATTATATCCTTGCTTAATATTTTTCTTTAGTCGTATTGGTTGAAGCTTTTAGAGCTCGACTAATAACCGTAATGTTGGATGTATTCGTCCCGCTGTCACCTCGTCAACGACAAGATGGCATTTAAAATATGCGTATGTTGTATGTACGCGTAAGGCTGCTACAAAACGGACGCCATCTGTTCCATTAATATACATATGCGTATGCGGAATGTGTGTAGCAAAATCGGACTTATAGTATAGAGCTGCATGAATAGAGAGGTGATCTGCCAGAGTAATACCCTACCACTGACCTCAAAGTGTGGAATTTCCCCGTCCGTCACCATGCGTTTGCGTTTTCAAACGTGCTGCATACGTACACGCATGTACATTGGAACCCTGCCTTGCGATCTCCCGATAATTGCGACCACCCCCATAATTACAACCCCGTTTTTAGGTCCTGAATTTTATGATCCAGGTAACTAAGAATTTCACAGATATGACCACCACCCCTAATTACGACCACTTTGGTCAGTCCACAAGGTGGTGGTAACTGTGGAGTTTCTGTGTACGTATACGTACCGCATACGCACATATGGATCATTTTAAGATAATAAATGTGTTTGATTCTTAGCCGCATTCGCATACGTAACGCATATGTACTGCATACACATATATGGAATGTTACCTAAAAAAATCACAGGCCATAAGGGTGTACCCTCTTCATCAAAGAGGGATTTTGTACTGAAACGTGGGATGGTGGACAAATCATCCACTCTTAAACACTGATCGTTGAAACTATACGGTTAAAACATATTCGGTGATATCAAACTATAAATCTAGATGCAGACTATCAACAATCTTATTTCTGATATTATATAAAATGCTGTATGAAACATTATACCCCATTATACAGGGAGGAGTTTCAAACTGCATTCCTTTTCAAGAGAGATTGCCGCCCCGCGTAAATGATGCAAAAATAATGAAATGGTGCAAAAGGTGTTATAATTGTTACACAGTTAAGTTTGCAGAGAAGCAATATATATATATATATATATATATATATATATGTATATATTGTTACGAAGACAAATTGTTCAGGGGGAAATTCTGGGCTAATCCCGGTTTCGAACCCGTGTTGGTGGCGCACAAGTCCGGCGTACCAACCGCTTCGCTAGCAAAGGAAGCTTCACTAGCGAGACAGTTCGGTCCGCTTTTATGTCACCCCTTAACACAACCCCCTCTTAAGAGCGTTCTGCTATCAGTACAAGATTAATTATCATAGGAGTCACACTTTGGTGAGCTTATTCCCTGGGCCACAAAGTGTACCGTCACGGTGGACTAGCCCCCATTTTGTTACGAAGACAAATCCTCAGGGGAAAATTCTGGGCCGATCCCGGTTTCGAACCCGTGTTTGTGGCGCACACGTCCGGCGTACCAACTGCTTCGCTAGCAAAGCAACTTCACTACCGAGACAGTTCGGTCCGCTTTATGTCACCCCGTAACAAACCCCCCTCTTAAGAGCGTTCTGCTATCAGAACAAGACTAATTATCCCAGGAGTCATACTTTGGTGAGCTTATTCCCCGGGCTACAAAGTTTACCGTCACGTTAGAATACACATATATTATCTGTAAATATGTGTGTGCGTGATATATATATATATATATATATATACGTAAAAAGAGCATGAAGGAAATACGTATATTTTCGGAAATTTTGAATTTCTAATAAATCAATACGCTGGGTTTCGGAGAATTAATTTCCTGGGGTTGCAACAGGGGCGGCAGACACACACATGGCCGCCAAGCAAAGGTTCGAGCCCTTTCAACCGTAGTAAGTGCGTACTTGAGTGGCTCATGGCGGGGGCTGAGTGACAAGTTCCTGTCCCTTCCCGCTGCGATGGGTTATCTACTGAAGTGGAATTTTTTTTTAGTCGCGGCGTGTTTATCTTAGCATCCATTCCAGATTGACCTCAGCTGCAAATGACAATCTTTCATAACAAGATCTTTGTTTTCTTCTTTTTATTTTATTTTTTTTTTATTCTCAATCGATCAGAAAAAGTCACGGTCTTCTATGTTCAAACATATGAATTATATATTTCGTATTATATACGACGGGGATAATTTTTTGGTTTTTATTTTGCCTTTTTTTTATTAATTTATTGTATTGATATAAATGCAATTTGCAAAATTGCCTTATAATGGAAAATGAAATATGAAATGCAATGCTAAGTTTTACATTATTTCTTTGATAATTTTCACAAGAGTTCCTGAAACCAAAAAAAATATGGAACCCGATTGCTTTCGTGAAAGCGCTCCCTTTTTAAATAGATGAACACTGGGTCAAAATTATATCCTTTACCTGGTCCAGTAAAATATTTACAATTACATATGGAAATTGGCAAATGTCCTTTTCTATGCAAAAGTGCACATGCAGCTGTAGATCTTCTTAATAAACCAGACAGGGCCGTAATAATAACTATAAAACTTGACGAAGGCGCCGTCTTTGTCTCCACCTGTGCCATCAGACAATTAAAAGTTGATTAAAACTGTAGGTAAAATTCACATGATAAATTAATAAGCTATCAAATATTTCAGTGTCGTGCCAATCAGTATCTGTGAGACGAGCTTAAACTTATATCGTATTCCTTCAAATTTCATGGCATCTTGCCGAGCCAGGACAATACCATGTGTCTAGACTGGTAACCAATAATAAACGTCAGCGTCCCCAAAGCATCTACAATCTTAAGTAGTATTTACACAAGTGACCCATTTGTCATGATGATAAGCTGACTTGTATGCATTTTGGTTACAAGGAGATTTACAAAGGACCTGCCAGGCTATTATGAAAAAAAAAGTTTCTACGTCAAGCTGTAACGATTTTTGCCTTGATAATAACTAGTCAGCCTTGTGTTCTGAGTTTAAAAGTTAAATAAGAATGCGTAAAATATAAGAAAATGTAGATGGCGCCACAAGCCTTCCACAGCTGAAAGGGTTATGCACGATGAATAAGCATGCAAACTTTCACAAAGATCCTTGCAATTATTCTGAGATAATTTATCTAAAGTATGAATTTGATACATCAACAACTGAAACTGTGAAAACTTTGTAATTGCTATTTTTTGCATGTTAACAATGTTATATGTGCGGTTGATGCACAATGTTTGAGTTTTAGGGTTCAGTGCAAAATTTTTGTTTTGCAGCCTAGAGCACTAACACAAGTCTGATTTACTAAGTGCTAATTAAAACACACAAAACGGGCGTAACTCGCAAAAAAAGTAGGTAACTGTGACATACTTTTGGGAGATTTATTAAGGACCTTTCTTAACGTACAGTTAGAAGTTTTCGACCTGTAGTTTACAAAATGTAGGTAACTATATCCTAATTTTAGGTTTTCAAGGAGATATGACTATGTCCTCTTTAGAGGAACAGTTAAAAGTTTCTGGGTCTAAAGTTTACAATTTTCTGTAGGTATCAAAAATGGAAAAAAAACGCGTTAAAATTAGAAAAAATACGGGCAGCGCCACCAGTCTTCAGGAAATGATGAAACACTTCTTTCTTAAAATGCATTGAAGAATCATAGCAACTAATGCATTAGTTATTCAGATAATGGAGCTTTTATATCAAACTTTTAATTATTCTTGGGGGGGGGGGGTACTTTCGGGCCCAATAGCTAGGATACAAGTATTACCTATTTTCAGGTTTCCAAAGAGAATTTTAATCGCCCTTCATGTGCTTTCAGTGAAAAGTTCTAGGTTAACCGGTTACGACTTGTGCCCGTGTTGACAGACGGACGGACGGACAGACGGACATACGTACGAATGTGAAAAAAGTGATTGCTATAGCTCAGATGACTTTCAGTCGGCTGAGCTGAATAGGCGACCGGAGGACACATTAGATATCGTTAATAAATGTTATGTACATGGTCCTGTTGTCAAAGTTTGGTAAATTATGCAATATTTGCAATTATTATTGCTAGGAATTTAATTGAACGTCACTAAAAGTTTTAGAAAACAAAATTCTTATTAAATTTGTGCTCGTTATCGTTTCCGGGAGATGAGGAATTCACCGCACGCTCATATTTCCCAGAGGGAACTGTCAAAGTCGTTTGGGTTTGAAATTGGAATATTAGTAATACATGGCACCCATAAATTTCCATTGAGACTCGGAAATCCCAGTGTTAATTTATGTGAATTTTCAGCCGACCTCTCTCGCGACGATAAGTATATAAACCACTGGCAATGAATTGGCGAAAAAAGATAAAATACAGCTTTAATTATACGTATTAAAATATTACGTAAAATATTAAATGACATGACTGGCTTTGCTATAAATGAAACCATGATAAAAAAAGAAAATAAATAAATGGATAAATAAAATCAGGCATAGTATAGGTAAGGGATAGATTTAGTTCCCTGATTGTTTTTTTTTAAATAAAATTTTTTTTCAACAAAAACATATGTAAAACAACATAGAAATAGAAAGTTAGTGCCATTAACATACAAACACTCCAATAGATACTTTGTTCACAATGTGCACATCTATACCCCTGTAATTTTTAATTTTCTAGATTTTTACTTAAAATCCAAAAAAAAAAAATTTGTTTCTTAAAAAGAGTAGTTCCCTGATAGTTAATACATAAGTGCTAGTTAAAATTCGTTTCAAATAACTTGGCGACGACCTACACCAAACTCCAGATTTGATTTATTTAAACACATAGTTTGCTGTACAGTTTATATCTTTGATAAAATAGTGCAGCTTTTGATCCAAGCCGTGCTTACAACCCTGTGAAATAGTTTCCGGACTCAACAGCAATGATACCTCCCCCTACAGAGACAGGGCGTCAAGGCACTATATAAATGCTCGGTAACATTTCAACAGCACCTGTAAGTCTAGATCGAAACATTTTTTTTCCCGGATAGGTACAACCGCTGCATCCCATTTCAAATCTAATAATTAATTAGATGCCTAGGATGTAAAACAGTCAATCTCAGAATCATTGGTTTCTATAGAAAAGATATTTTTTCTACCGAAACTTACGAAAGTCAATAATCCTTTTCAAGTTATAGAACATTCAGTGTATAACGCAGTTAGGCAAAAAAATAGAAGGTATAGTTTTCATGCACCGCCCGCGCAAGTTTTAACCCCCCCCCCCCCCTCCCCCGATCAATAATTTTTATTTTGATTGTCATCTTTCAAAAAGATAAAATGATATAAATTTGCTAAGATTTCCTATACTATTTATAGTGCTTTTACGTGTTTAGCAAAACAAATATGTTATTATCATGCTTTTTCCTAATCATATGACAATTTTATCGAAACATAAAAAAATGGTACTGATTTCTGAAAAAAATAGTGCCTGAGAACCAAATCTTTATTTTTTTTCAAGTCCTATGTTTTGTTTGGAAAATCCCGTAACGGTTGTGTCTTATAAAAAATTACAATCAGTAAATAATTACAACTGAGCATACAGTCACAGATAAATAAAGAATACAAAGTAGGTGAAAACACACACACCTTGGATTTCCCGCTTTGAAAGTCAATATTTTAGAAAATATATCACTGCACTTGACTGGTCTATATATAAACTTATTTATCACATGGATTATACAAATAGTAATCATAACTAATCAAGGCACTCTCCATGGGTCAGATGATGGCGTAGTCCGCAGAGATGGAGGAAGCCGGAGAACCCGGAGAAAACCACCAGCCTTGGATGCGCAACTACAACCAACTCTCATAGCCACAAGAGGATCGAGCCCGGGTCGCCAGCAGAGAGAGCCGAGCGTTCTACCCCTCGACTATCCAGGCCTCCTTTCCGTCAAAAAAGTCTAGTTTAGTTCCCGGACTTCACCTAAAAGCGGTATCGTGTAAGGTGAATAAATAAGTGTTGCCAAATTGACATTGAGAACAATTAAAATAGCAAAATTTCTGAGAGCCTTATACCACAATGGTAACATTTATCAATCTTTTCATTCCATACACACAACCCCCTGTCTTGGTGTGAGGACAAAGACTGCATGACGTGGATTAGTTTGAATGCCAGTGTTAGCATAGATGGAAAACTACCAGATTTTAGCAATGACAGGCTTAGCAATGACATGTATACACAGATACATGGATGTAAGCTACAAGCCTGCAAGGAGTATGGTTTGTAACTGTACTCAGGTGTGCTTCCTTAAAGGGGCCATATCACCTATCTGGCATTTAAAAACTAAAGGTTATCCCTTGGAGCTTTTAATAAATAGGCCAGAGAACGTGGGCATAATGGCACACAGGCTGCTTGTTTAGTTTATATCAACGTGCTTATAATATATCTGGGCCAACCAAAATAAAAAAAAAATCAATAAGATCATCTGGTGGCTAGTGAGATAAGCCAGAGCTTCGCAAATGGCGTTTCGCAACAAGTGACCTTTCTACCTCCGCATATATGCAACCGACCACCTTAGGTTACATGTGTATCCCGTTTTTCAACATTGCTGTGTTTACAAAAACGTTGTTGATAAAGAAGTCCTTACTCCATTATAGAGGCGTTACAAAACTATTTTTCTTAACCAGAATTACCCTCTGATTATTATTATATACACAGAGGAAGCCAGAAATCACTTAAATTCTTTTTCAAATGGCAGGTAAATAGGCACCTTTAATAAGAAAATATGAAAACGCAGCACAGAGACACATGTTTGGTGTCTGCTAGGAGTGTCAATATAAATTTTCTAAACAGTTTTAACACCTCTACCAAAATTAGATAATTCGCTTAATTTCGAAATTCTGTTGATATATAACACTGTTTTGCTTTACATGAAAATATAGGTTCTTAACTATTGTTAACTAATGGCCTTGGCATTGACTCTGTAACATTTTAATTATGGTTAGAAAATACAATAGTCAGGTAACAGCCGTCTGTGTTTACTTCTCAGGGTATAATCATTCAAGGTTGGTTAACAACCATTAAGCTACAAATTCTACAAGAATTATCATAGTAATTTATAAAAATAAAGATATGTAGTGTGAACAGAAAAAGATCCAAAGAAAAGTATTCACTCTTAATTGTACCAATACGTGCAGTTTATCTGATCGAGCCCATGAACTAAATGCAACTTTCTTTATTTAGACCAAATTCCGTCATTTAAAGATTGAAAATCAATAAATGAAGGTCTACATAAGAAGGTTCTCATAAATGAAAATGATTTTGAAAATACTTCGTAGGGTTGTCGGGGCTCCGTCATCAGCTGAGCGGTTCCTCAAATCCGTCCAAATATCCGCAATATAAAGTTTAAGATTATTTAAGATTAGTCTCTCAAACCCTTTAGAATAACTGAGGTTAGAGCAACGGACCGATATTAACTAAAAAGGGAAACAGATGATGTTCAAATTAATCCCAGATCGCGACGTGCTCACACATTGTACATGTCAACCGATGAGTGCCGATGTGCCGATGTCGTCCCGATGTCATACCGATGTGTCCCGATGTCATACCGATGTGAAATGAGATGCCCACACTCACCTGGTTGACCACGTGATTTTTCAGGCTGTGCATTCTCGCCAATATTGTGGCAAAACTTAGGTCACTTCGGGGGAACATCGGAAAATATTTAGAGATATGAGTCCAACATCTTTAAACAATAATAATATATATCAGGATAATATATTAGGACACATCGCGATAATAGTGTGGTAAAACCTAGATAATATCTGGATAATGTTATCCGATGTCGGTACGAAGTGTCCAGATGAGGCCTAATGTCCCTGATTTCACCCGATTCCATCATTTTTTAACATGTTCAAAAGTGTTATTATGTCACCCTGATCGTTTTCTCCGTCCCCGATGTCATCCCGATAACACTTAGCAACGACAATATGACACTCAGGCCTTCTTAAATTAACTGATAGGGACTCATCGACGTTTTGGTTGCAGGCTGCCGCTAAATAGGTCTCACGAAACACCGAACATTTCTAAGAAAGACCCCTCTGAGATATACCAAATATAAGCTTATCTTGTCTGATAACCCTTTGCATTGAAAAAAAAATACCGCAGTCTGGGACACTTAATTTCATTCTATGACATTGCCGCAAATTGAAGGTTGGTTCCGCATGCGCCGATGTGCTGGTACATTAGCAGAAGCAATGATCGCCAGATACGGTTAGGAATGTAATGTGTAAGAGGGATTACATTAATCCAGCGCAAACAATAGTTTAAAAAAAAATAAAGTGTTCATATAGACGTAAGCAATAGAGTTGGTCAGAATGTAAGCGGCCGGCGCTGACGTCACAGGTGTTAGCTATGGCATTTTGACTTAATGCAACCTGTCCTGTATGTTGATTTTTTTTTTTATTTTATTCCTATCATGCACCCTACATAACAAAGTTGCGACTGCCTTCCGCTGAAAGGCTGTGTTTTAACGGTTTTAAGGAATAAACCTGCCTCTGTTAATTTAAGTGAAGCCATGCTGAAGACTTGTCGCTTTTACAGGAATAACTAGAAATCAGCATTCTAAGAAATGCAAGTCCTATTGTGGGATGCTCCCCAGTCCGTTCGCATTCACTTATTCACACAAGTACTATACATTTGTCAATATTCATTATTGACGAGCCTGAATCATTATCATGTGCGGGAGCCACACCAAAATCTAAGTGATTCTCCAGTGGCCTCTTCCCGCAATGCCTTGAAAATGTTCATGAGATTCCGTTCATGATTGTTTGAGATATGTGAACAAACACACACATAAAAACACGTAAACACACACACGAGCGGGGATGAACGCAATGAAGGCAACAAATTAGAAGTTATCACTGATAGACTAAATCAGCAGTAAGTTGTTACCATTAAATGTTTACCGGGGTTCATCCTTATTAACAACGTAATTGACCGCCAGTATTATTACAGTAATCACTAACAGAATCCTCCATTCAGTGAGTTAAAAGTCGTTACCTTGAGATGTGCAAGGGTCATTAGGTTAGAGACAAGGACACTTTTGCAGAGCACTGGGTACGAATCACGCATGCGCACACATCACAGCTACTTAATTGAAGTCGCGGTAGATTAATAGGTGGCATGTGAAAGTCACATTTACAAACCATCATGGCCAATACAGATCCTATTTTCACTCTCAAGGCTACACCTTATGGTCATCCTTTAGTACAGATATCTGCTCTTATTCCCCATTTGGTCATTCTTTTTCTTTAATACCATACCATGGTGCGCCAAGATAGACCATCATTTATATAAATTGGTGCCCAACACCCGGCAAATCCATATGATCATGGAACATACAGACGCGAGTGCCAAACGTGTCCCTGCATGAAGGGGGCTGTTCTGCTGAAAGACTACAAAGAAGTAATGATAAATTGATCATTCATTCAGAGTTGTCACAGTGTGGTCATTAATTCATCCTGGTATCAACCGAAACCACGACATTATTTTAATAAATCCTAATATAAATTCATACATTGGCATTGCGGGAAAATAATTAATATTAATAAAATTTCTTACAGGGGTGAAGAAAGCAAAATCTCTTTGGGGGTAAAGTGTGTCTACTTTAAATATCTATTAGTGAATAAAGACCGTTTCTCTTTTCATATAATAATTATAATCACTGTAAGCAGGCTGTTCTATAAACATGTCACTGACAATAGTGATCCTTAACTGCATTTGACATTAATTTCAATGTAAGATTAAAAAAATAAATAAAATAAAATATGTTAACAAATCGTTCCCAGCCGTCCATAATATTTTGAGTTAATCGACTATTGACGTATCGAAGGTCGCATCAACCCTGTCCCTTGTATTATATACTTAAAATACGAGAGCAAGGACGCTGCATTGATGCACCGATGAAGACAGAAAACATATGTGTCTGCCTTCCTGGACGTTGAAATAGATAACCGGGACGAGACCTTCGTAAATATGTTCTGCATGTGAGACTACACTTGCCGCTTATGCTCACACAAAGAAAGAGATTCAATTATCAGATCAGCTGATGTCACATTTCCGGGTTTATCTTGTCTTCAGGTCTAAGGTCAGTACTATTGATTATCTTTGGGGCAGAAGGCTTAGGATCTGACAAATAGGATATCCGGTTGGGTATTCCTACAGACTTAATCCCCCATCACGTGTATTCTCCTTTCGGATAAGATAGGACATCAACCATATTTCATAAGCACTTTAAGGGCTATAAGGTGGTACAAGGACGCTTTTGATGCTTCATAATTAGTTTTTTTCTTGGAATCATAAGATTCCCCATCAAGTGTATTAGCCCGTTGGATAAGAAACCGGACATCAAACATATTTCATAAGCACTTTGAGGGTACAACGTAGTACAAGGACGCTTTTAATACTTTATAATTATTTTTTCCTGGAATAATAATAATAATAATGATAATAATAATAATAATAATAATAATAATAATAATAATAATAATAATAATAATAATAACAATGGTAATAATAATTAATAATTAATAATAAGAAGAATAATAAAATAAAAATGATAATGATGAGGATAAGGATAATGATTATTATTATTCATCTCCTTAATTATTATTGTTATTATTACATAATAATAATAATAATAATACAAGTGGGAGTAATAGTAAGAGTCATAAAGATAATACAAATTTTAACAAAATAATAAAAACAAATGCCTTTGATCACCACGAGAGGGTCTGAGGCAAATAATGATACCTCTTTACAATATTATCTTAAGAGCTCATTGCCGTGATCTCTCATCGACACTGTTTGCACCAATCGAAATTAGCAATAAGCAGGGCAGGCACACTGTGCGTGTCCGTATAAATGTTAAGGCACACCGTCACGGATCTCACCGCGGATCACCATTGATGGGTTGCTAAGCTCCATCCCTGGTGATCCGTCAATAATTTCTGATGACCCGTGTGTTTCCAACGGAAGGTGCATGAATACTCAGCTCCTGTTTATTACATTTAACTTATATAAACGAAACAAAAGGTAGGCAATAGCAATATTTTTTTTTTAATTCGAATCACAGACCCTTGAACTCATCAATAACTCAGCAAGCTCATGGGGCCTTTTTAATAAATTATCTGTTTATAAATTTGCATGTATGTGGCGAGAAACTAAGCTGTTACTTGCAACCGACAGAGGTTTGGATTAGCAAAGAAAAGTGGACCAGACATTCTGACAACATAGCAAATCTCTGCGTCTCGGATAAGAGAATATGCTTTCTATCTTGGTAGTCAATACTGCTGAATGTTCAAACTGCAACATATTCACCAGCGTTTCGTCTTCTAGATAGATAACCTGATTGGCCTAATCACAGAAGGGTCTTACGAGGCCAGGAGAGGAATTGCAGTAAGGAGCACCTATACCGGTTTCGGAGGTCAGTATGGCGAAAGAATACTTTTTGAGCAAATGTCTCTTCCCTGGGGAACTTTTCCAATTTACTTCCAATTGACGAAGCCAGTAGAGCCATTACATATCAATAATCATTTTTATTGACAACAAGCCATTCGCGGACACTGTGAATTGTTCACTTGTAATTCTTCATAAATTCGTTCAAATTGAAGAAGGAAAAAAAGGAAAGGAGTCAACATTAATCATGTGCAGCGGAGGCGCTCTTCCGCTACCTTAATTAAATATCAGAGCCTACCTCTGACGTGGCGCTCAGCGTGAAAGTACTCCTGGATTTTGTCACAACTCCTTCCTGACGTATAAGGTCCTCTATATTACTTTGTTTCTTCTTACTTTCTTTGTCTTTACGATGTTCCATATCCCGAGTTCCTTTTTAATGTCATTTTTTAAATATCACCTTAACTTTCACCTGGGCTCAAAACAACAGTGCTTCCTTAAACGGCCATATTGATCACGTGATCCTTGAATTTTCTCTAAAGACAATGGAATGTTAACATAAAAATATGAAACATGGAAAAGAGCATGGACACTGGACAGCAAAGACATCAGTAGGTATATAATATTGAATAATAATATGACCAAAATTAAGTTATTTCATTATTACGTCTTCATTTGCATAAGCTTTCGCTCCGGAGGCAGTGGAAATCTTACGCTTCTAAAGAAGCAACTGATTTTTCCGCTGACTGCTTTGACCGTTTATGATACAAAAAACGTGCGTATGATGTGACAAGCAGCCAACCAGATGCCAATAAACAAACACTTGACAGGCATACTGGCTCCGGCCATAACTGCGCTTGAAGCGCCGCTTGATGACAGTTTATGGTCAAGTTTTAATTGCTCCCTCTGCATTATGACATTATGACTGTGTTAGCGTAGCCTTGTATCTGTTGTCTGCAGAACTAAAACAAACCAGCGAGGTGTGCACGCAGCCTTTGTTGTTAAGTTTCGTTTGAATTACAGCTCACCGGCCGGGCATCCTATGAGCCAAAGGCCCTAAGCAAACCACGTCTGGGGCCATTCTCTCTCAGCCTGTGGCCTGTTCAGAGGGTTACCGGGGCGATGAGCTGTCACTCAAAACGAAATGAACAACATTGGCTCCTTGTATTCCTCGCTTGACTCTGTCTTCAAGCACAAGGTCTCATCTGATTGGACATATATATAGTGCCCTCTTCTGGTGTAGCTATTCACGATAGAGGTCAGATCAAACAGCGCTTACGATATAGGTAGTAGGCCTATAGGTAAAGCGCTGTGTAAAGTGCGTAGATATAAGCTACGATGAAAGGTCGGCCCCATCCAGGGTGTGCCCTCTGCCGGTTTGATGTGAAGACGATACCCCAGAGTCATGTTTCGCTCACAAACGAATGCGCCTTTTTTTCATGCGGGTGTTATGACCGCTATGTGTAAGATCGGAACACATGGCCTGTTTACGACAGGATATATTGTGTTTTCTCCCTGTAACGAAGTCCGCAACCGTAATGAATTTCTACAGATGTACATGGTACTTAGTTCAGCAAGCAAAGAAAAATAAAGGCGGTTACCTCCAAGAAAAAAACTATCCTATATACTTGTCTGTACCAATAGTGACCCTAAACTGCATTTTTACATTAATTTCCATGGCACGGCTTTGATACGATTTCGCGGCGATAAGATCAGGGAATATGAGGGATTCCTACGGTCAGCTACGCAGCATATGAAGGTGATGGCGAAGGGGTTACGGACTGCGGGTGGTTTGATTAGGAATCATTAAGGGAAGTGCTACGTATTCTCACGTATCCTCACTATCGGCCAAGCATCGCAGATCGAATTTCAATCGTAACGCGATCCTGCACGTCCATATTCCGGCGACCAACCCTTGAGGAACACGACCAACGACGAACGCCTCTACGAAAGAATTAGGGATCTGCACGGACAAACAGGAAGTCGGAACGGCCAATGGCGGAATCTTCCCGCTCTATCAACGGAGTGTTTCATCCGTGGCTGCAACATGAAAGTTTGAACAATTCAATTTCCGTAGAATTTGACGGACCAAATTTCGGGAATATTGTGCGGGTTTTATGAAGTCGTAATGAAATTCTGCAGATGTATATCCGTGTACCAACAGTGCCCCTTAACTGCATTTATACATTAATTTCCATGTAAAAAAAATAAAAATGAAAATAATATATGTTAACAAATCGATCACAGCCGTCAAGAATATTTTCGAGTGAATCGACTGTTGACGTACCGAAGGTCGCATCAACCCTGACACTTGTAATATATACTTAAAATACGATAGCAAGGACACTGCATTGATGCACCAATGAAGACAAAAACATATGTGTCTACCTTCATGGACAGGGGAATCAAATAACCGGAACGAGACCCTTGTTAACATGTTCTACGTGTGAGACTACACTGGCCGCTTATGCTAACACAAAGAAAGAGATTCATGTATCAGATCAGCTGATGTCATACATCCGGGTTTATCTTGTCTTCCGGTCAAGTACAATTAATGATCTTTGGGGTAAAGGAGACATAGAGTCTGTCACGTGAGATTCCGGTGTGACATTCTTACATACTTACTATCTGATCCCTCATCAGGCGTTTTAGCTCATTGTACAGGATACAGGACATTAAACATATCTCATAGGCAATATAAGGCTATAAGGTGGTACAAGGACGCTTTTATTACTACATAATCAGTTTTCTCGGAGTCATTATAAAAATAGTAATAATAATAATAATAATAATTATAATAATGATGATAATAATTATAACAATAATAATGATAATGATAATAATAATAATAATTATAATAATAATAATAATAATAATAATAATAATAATAATGAGGATTAGGATGAGGGTAATTATTGTTAATATTCTTACAATTATTTTCACAATAATAATACTAGTAATGGTAATAGTAATAATAATAATAATTATAATAATAATAATGATACCAATAATCATAACAACAACAATATCAATAATAAAGTAATTTTAATAATAATAGCAACTCTAGTTAAAACGTAGCCAGGTAGTTTAGACGTTGGGTTTCGGTGTTTTCTTTGATCCCCACGAGAAATCTAAGGCGAATTGTGATACCTCGCTCAATACTACCTCAAGAGCTCACACACAAGTGTCTTCAGGATAGGTTACTACTTCTGCATTATATGAGCCCGACACAATTGAAACCTGAAATACAGGAATCTTGATGATCCATACTTTGTAGAAACTCATTGAAAAGACAGTGCCCTCATTCAAATTGCACAGAGAGTATATTAGTTTGGCAGGTGACGAATGCTACCGAATATTGGGGGCATTTTTTTCTTATTCTTTTTCAAATGAAGGTCACCTTTATATGCGCTCTTATCTTATTCATTATCTCAGTATGTACATCTGTAGGGTTCTATTGCGGGTTGGTAGAAGTGACAGTGGCACTAGATTCCTGGCAGCCTGGGCTCCACTACGGGTCCTCGGTGTAAAATCAAAACCACTGCTGGGTCATAACAACAAAGAATCCCCAAAGACGCACCCGTTAGTGACTGATGCACGGTTGTGGGACACAGCCTTTCCACCAAGCGTGAAAGGTTAAGGTTTTCATATAAGCAAAAGAGTTGGTCGGGATGTAAGCGGCCGGCGTTGACGTCACATGTGTTAGCTATGGCTTTTTGACTAAAGTTAACATGGCCTTTTTGTTGAACTTTGCGGATTTTATCCTTATCATGCACCCTACATGACATATTTATGACTGCCTTCCGGTGGAAGGCGTTTAACGGTAGCTAGCACTACCCCAATCCTCATGAGAAATGTATACAGGAATCAACCTGCCTCTATTAATTTAAGTGAAGACATGTTGAAGACATGTTGCTTTTACAGTAAAAACTAGAAATCACCATTCTAAGGAATGCAAGCCCTATTGTCGGATGCTCCCCAGCTAGTTTGCATTCACTTATCAACATATGTACTATACAATTGTAAAACGAACTTGAATTATGGCCAAAATGTAATTGATTCTTCAGTGGCTCCTTCGCCTAATGCCCTGAAAATGTCATGAGATTCCGTTCATGATTGCCGGAGTTATGAAAACAACATAAACACACAAACATGCTCACAATACGAACGGGGATGAACGCATACCTTCCTCAGCAGGGGCAATAAATTATAAGATATAAGTGACAGACTAATTCAGCAATAAGTTGTAACCATTAATTGTTCCCCGGGGTTCATCCTTATTAACAACGCACTTGACCGTAAGTATTATTACAGTAATCATTAACAAAATCCTCCATTCAGTGAGTTTAAAGTCGTTACCTTGTGATTCGCGGGGGCCGTTAGCTTAGAGACAAGGACACTTTTGTGGAGCACTGGGTACGAATCACACAAGCGCAGACATCTACTTAGCTACTTAGCTGAGGTCGCGGTAGATTGATAGGTTTAGCATGCAAAGGTCACACTTATAAACCAGCATGATCATTACAGATCCCATCATTACATTCAAGGCTGCACCTTGTGACCATCGTTTAGTACAGATATCTGCATTTATTCCTCATTCGGTCATTCCTTTCGTTAATACCATGGTGTGCCATGATCGCCCATCATTTATTTTAATCTGCGACCAGCACCCGTCAGACCTATATGATCATGGAACATATAAACGCAAGTGCCAAACGTGTCTCTGCATGGAGGGGACTATTCTGCTTCAAGGAATCATACCTAAAAACTACGAAGAAGTATTAATGATTAAATAAGGCAAAAAAAAATTCAAAGGTTTGGTTCTCAAGCACCGCCCGTGTCAATTGTAACCCACCGCATCAATTTTTTTAATTATTTTCATCTTTAAAAAAGAAAAACATACAATTTTAAAGATTTTTCCTATGTCAATTATAATAATTATAACAATTATATTATTATCATGCATTTTTTCACTGATCACATGACATTTTATCGAAACATACAAAAATGTTAATAAAAACCCGCCCGCCCGCACTGATTTCTGTAAAAATTGGCCGAGAACCATACCTTTTTTCGGCCTAATTCATTTAGAGTAGTCGCTTTCTGGCGATCACTACATCCTTGCTTCAACCGAAACGCCGACAGCTTTTAAATAAATCCTGATGAACATTTGTATATAGGCATTGTGGGAAATAAAATTCATTTCAGTGAATGTTCTTGCAGGGATGTGGACAGCAAAAAACTACTGTTGGACAGAGCGTGTCTCCTTTAAATACCCGTTAGGAACAAAGGCCGTTTCTCTTATTTAATAATCACTGAAAGCAGGATTTAATAATCATATTCACAATGCAATCAAGTTACCGTAAGCGATATGGTTGTGCTCCAACATTTACCATGTGCACCAAAGAATATTGAATGATAAATGCACTTAGTTCAGCAAGCATTGACACATGAAGGCGGTTACCTCCACAAAAAATTAACTTGTCAAATAAACTTGTCTATACCAATAGTGAATGCATATTTACAATAATTTCCATGTAAACAATAAAAAATAATATGTGTCAACATATCGTTCACAGCCGTCCATAATATTTTCGAGTGAATCGACTTTTGACGTATCGAAGGTCGCATCAACCCTGACACAAGTGTTATATACTTCAAATACGAGAGCAAGGACGTTGCATTGATGCACCAACGAAGACAAAAAACATATGTGTCTGCCTTCATTGACAGGGCAACAAATAACCGGAGCGAGACCCTTGTTAACATGTTTTACATGTGAGACTACACTGGCCGCTAATGCTCACACAAAGAAAGAGATTCAATTATAAGATTAGCTGATGTCATACATCCGGGTTTATTGTCTTCCGGTCTAAGGTCAGTACATTGATGATCATGGGGCAAAGGAAGCTTAAGATCTTTCAAATAGGATTTCCGGTTGGGCATTTCAACAAACTTAATCCCCCATCAAGTGTATTAGCCTTTCGGATAAGATACAGGACATCCAACATATTTCATAATCACTATCAGGGCTATAAGGTGGTACAAGGACGCTTTTAATACGTCGACGTCTTTCTTGGAACCATTAGGTTCCCTAGCAAGTATTAGCCCGTCGGATAAATACAGGACATCAAACGTATTTCAAAAGAACCCACCAGGCAATAAGATGGTACAAGGACGCTTTTAATACTTCATGCTTTGTTTTTCTTGGAATCATAAGATAAATAATTAAATCATAATTATTATATTGATACTAATTAAAAAAAATAAAATAATATGAGGATGGTGATAATAATTGTTATTATTCATCTCCTTATTATTGTTATTATCACAATGATAATAATACTAGTAACAGTAATACTAAGATTAATATCGATAATACAAATTTAATAACAATTATAAAATCAAATGCCTTTGATCCTCGCGAGAGGGTATGAGGCAAACATTGATACCTCGATCAATGCTACCTTAAGAGCCCAGACAAGTGTCTTCATTATCGGTTACGATTGCTGTATTATATGAGCCCCACACAAATAAAATCTGAAATACAGGAATCTTAATGATTCATACGTTGTAGTTACTTCAATCCTCATTGAAAAGACAGTGCCATCATTACTATTTAAAAGAGCGTACATAAGTTTAGGCTGCAACGACTCTAACAGAATATTTGTGGGGTTTTTTTTGTCCTCTTTTTTCAAGCGGAGGTAACGGCGTTCATTTTAATGCGCACTTATCTTATTCTCAATCTAATTTTGTACATCTGCAGAGTTCCATTGCGGTTTGGGACCAGGTGACAGGGTAGTGGCACTAGCTCCTTATCATCCTGGGGTCACCTGCGGGTCCCGGGTGTTTTATCATCCTCATTGCTATGTCATATCAGCAAGGAACCCCGAAAGACGCACTCATTAGTGAGTGATGCACGACTGTTAGACACAGCTTTCCCATTAATTGGAAATATCTCACCGCTCCTCGGCTGAGATTTGAGCTCCTGACCTCCTGGCTTTGATTCGTGTGTTCTACCCCTAGGTCACAGATGCCGGTTATTGAGGTTGGTTACTTCGACAAAGAAATACCTTAACTCAAATAGTGGAAGTAATAACCTGTCAACTGAGAAAAAATGATATACGGCAGCACGCAGCAAGGCGAGTAAATATATTATGGCTCGTGGTTGATATATTTGTTGCACATTCACATCCTCTTGATAATGTATACTTTCAGGTTTGATATTAAAGGAATAAAAATACCCTGTCAAAATATTTTATATGAATAAGTCCATCCTGTCAAACGTAGCAGTGTATTGACATATAGCTGAAAGAGGTACAAAACAGAGTTCACTGCCGTGATCTCTCACCGACACTGTATTGTAGACGGGGATGTATTTCCGTAGGAATTTGATGCCCAAATTGCGAAAATGACGGATTTAGCATTATTAGGATATGAACTAATGAAAAATGTTAGGTAACAAATTTTCAGATTCCTCAAACACCGAAAATCCAATATTGGCCGCCTTTAATTCGCCCTTGAGAATTATTGAGTGTTGGGGATAGAGTGTACTTGCACGTATAACAGAACGACGTTTTCTGAGGAATTGAATAAGATAGTACTTGATTTCATTTTATTTGCACTTAAGCTGGTTAATGAATGCAGGTTATATTTATTTTTATGAACCCTATGACCCATAGGAATCCAAGATGGCCACCACTGAAGTCTTAACATAGAGATCATGCTATTATACTGTAATTGTCGCTTAAAACTTTGAATGTGTTCTGTCGATTGCAACTAAAAAGGAGTTTTTGTGAGCTCTGTGAGCCCGGGGAATCCAAAAGGGCATGACAGTCTTATCATAGAGATAATAATAAAACTTAATTGTATTAGATAATTGGATCGCATTATGATTTTTTAATGTGTTCTGTTAAATGCAACTAATCAGGAGTTTTCGGAAGCTCACAGAAGGTCAAAGTCAAATGTATGTACTAATAATTTAAAGCATAAAACTATCTCGGGCACTACACTGTCATATGTTATGTTATATGGTGATCAAAAGGAAATAGACCTTATGAAATTGATCCTCGTGATCTCTTTTTTATATTGCTGATTCTCTCATAGTAGTACTACATGGTCTAGGTGCCTACCATATTGCAACAAAACAAACATTTAGAATCAATGTGTGTGGTTATATGGAAGATTCCATGGAAGATGTCAAATTAAGATGTCATATTAAACTATTCCAAGTAGCTTGTAGAACAGGGGGATCAGTAGAATCCGTCTTCTGGATATTTTATATTTCTATATAGTTTATCTGAATATGAGCTGAAACAGGTCTAATTGTTACAAGTTATAGATAAGGTACTTCTTAAAGCTAAAAAGAAACAAAAATTCACACAAAAAAACTAATCAGCCATATTTGTTCAGCAGAAAAGAAGGCACATCTGTACATGTAAAATGGCATATGAGTACGCATTATTCCTAAAGGAAAGTTTGCACATTACGGGAATACAAATATCTCTACGGTACACTTGTTGGATAGAACGGACCATGCAGATCTTGGCATTAAGGCCAACACCACGGATGGAACCTTTTTTTTTAATTTTTTTTTTTGGTGGAGGTAGCCGCCTCCATTTTTTAAATGCAAACTTAACTACATATATGTACATCTGCCGATTTCTATTCCGGTTTCGGACTATGTGACAGGGCAGTATCACACGCTTCCTCTCATTTCAAATCCTGGCGTTCATCAGGCCCTAATGACTACTGTACCTGCGGGTCCTGGGTGCGTAATCATCCCAAATGCTGGATCATACCACGGAGGATCCCCCGAGAGGCGCACTCGTTTGTGAGTTAATCATGGCCAATGTGCAGGACTTCCCATTACGCCTGGATGGAACCACTGTCGAGTGTACATCAACCAGGGATACAAATGCCATAAACCATCAGCTGTTTCATGTTGTGAAAATTGCAATTTTAACTGCACATTTAAAACTTTCTCCCTATACAGGAGGCATTTATTATATCATGGTTTTCATATCGTGTGCACAGAGAAACGTTGGAAAGAAAACGTTAGAGACTTTTATCATGCTATTATACTACCGTGTTATTACAGGTGTTTTGATTCATGAATTGACAATTAATTTCATCATATTTTTTAATATCAATGTCTTTAATCCCCTGATATTACCAACAAAATTACCA
Source organism: Sipunculus nudus (assembly GCA_026874595.1). NCBI lineage: Eukaryota > Metazoa > Annelida > Sipuncula > Golfingiida > Sipunculidae > Sipunculus > Sipunculus nudus. The sequence goes on along the minus strand of CM049307.1, from coordinate 56,865,473 downwards.
AAATGTATAACAGGTATTTAATAAATACGATGATCATGCAATAGTGTTTCTAAATTAAGGAGGGAACCTTCACCAGAGATCTTCCATTGCTTCTCTAATTCAAGAAGAGCGGCGCAGATTGCCCAATTTAACACTAAATCTTCTCACCAAAGAATTTATATGATAGGACTGTAGCAGAAAAAAAAGTATTTCCGATGTTCCGACTGACTGTCTTTCAGGCATTGCTTTACTTTAGGATTTAAATATAATACATAATTTCAGCCTTGTTCAAGAGAAATCCATGTTGACTTTACCTACATACATATATACCGTCATTTGAAACAGTTAACCTTATATATTCCACTGCCCATATCAATATTATTCGAATACGTTCTAAGCGTATCTTATAACCAGCTACTGTGGCATTCTGGTTTTCCAAGCACGCGCATCTTCTTGTCGATGTAGACCTGATAGTAATTCTAGATTTTATCATCCGTGGTAGTGGTATCTAAATCTTGAGGTGCTTGGTCCCGATTATCCTACATTAACCTACGGGGTTCTTAAAGGTACATGTATCTGAATTTACCAGATGTACACACATTTTTAACGACCGCATCAATATGACCCTGTGCAGTTGTGTCTGATGTTATTCTTAAGATTCAAGGTTGGTAAATAAATTTGACCTGTATTTTTAATACCCTCCCTAATCTATGGACAGCTCCTGGAGTAGTTGGTATTACCAGTACACATTCAAAAGCTTATAAATCGATCCAATATTATTCATTTTGATGCGATAATTACAATATCAAAGCAATATCTAGCCTTTTTTATTATGATGGCGGCCATCTTGGGCATTCAATTCCTACGGGATTGCGATTTTTTGTCATGAGCGACTTCACTACTGTTTGCACCTATTATTAGCGATTAACAGGGCAGGCACAATGCGTGTGTCCGTACAAATGTTTAGACACACCGTCACGGATCTCACCGCGGATCATCATTGCTAAGGACCAACCCTGGTGATACGTCATTTATCCCTGGTGACCCATGGGTATTTTCCACAGATGGTCCGTGAATACTTGAATTTTCTCCTGTTTGTAACAGTAAATTTATATAAAGGAAATAAATGGCAGACTTTAGCAATATATTTTTTTTTCAAATTCGAATCACAGACCCTTGAATTCAACTATAATTTAACAAGCTCATGAGGCCTTTTTTCAGAAATTATCTGTTTTAAAAATTTGCATCTATGTGGCGAGAAACTAAGCAGTTTGCAACCGACAGAGGTTTGGATAAGCAAAGGAAAGTAGAAACAAACATTCTGACAACATAACAAATCTCTGCGTCTCGGATAGGAGACCTCTTACTTGGTAAGCCCATACTCCTGTATGTTCAAGTTGAGACTTATCTACCAGTGTCTCGTGTTCTCAATTGATAATCTGTTTGGTCCATCCACACAAGGTTGCATTCAGGTCCAGAGTCTTAGGAGGCCATAAGAGGATTTGGAATTTGAAGCACCGATACAGGTTTCGGTGGCCGTTATGGCCAAAGAAGACTATTTGAGCCTTATGTCTCTTCCCTGGGTAAAGTTTCCTATTTACTTCCAACTGGCGAAGCCGGAATAGCCATTCCATATCAATTATCCTTCATATTGAAAACAAGCCTTTCGCGGATACTGTGGATTGTTCACGCGTATTTTCCATAAATTCGTTCTAACCCAAATAACACAATAGAGTGTTTTTATTAATTTAACAGGATATAAAACACACACGTCTATTAACACTGGTAAGGCTAGGTGAAATACAGATGAAACCAATAGTAAGTTTCTGCATGCGGTTTGGATATGATGGTACTACTGTTTTTTTTTTTTTTTGTTTTTTTTTTGCACAGGGGGCTCTTCGTGAGGCGCGTTGTACAATGGGGTACCTTTGAACAAAATTATTGTTATTTACGGTAACACCCGCAATTACTTATCAGCGCCGTCTTGTGTTCATTTAGTGTAACACAGAACGTTTGAGTAAGGCATTAAAACTGGCTAGCTCCTTTGTTTATTCCTTTACATTTTATTGAAACGCCAATAGGAATACATAAAGCCTCACTATGTTGAGTTGAAATATGATTAAAGTTAACATTTGATCGAAAATATAGATATCTTAAACTTCTGAATCGTTCAAAGTTAGAATACTAGATGCCGTTGATAAGCAAATACGGAAGTTACCGTAAATAACAATAATCTTGTTCAAAGGTACCCCATTAGATGACTTTGCACAGAGATTCTGGAATGTCCATAATCATGTACGCTCCCGAGGCAGCGGAAATTTTACGCTTCTAAAGAAGCAACTGATTTTCACGCTGCCAGCTTTGACCGTTTATGATATATTTAGACACCAGATGGCGGTTCGTTGTCCGCTTAACAAAACGTGCGTATGATGTGAAAAGCAGCCAACCAGATGCCAATAAACAAACACAGGACAGGCATCCTGGCTCCGCCCATTGCTGTGCTTCAAGCGCCGTTTGAAGACAAGTTTACGTTCGAATTTTAATTGCTGCCTCTGCATTCTCGCATCATCGACCGATTTGATTCTGACAGTATGACAGTGTAAGTGTACGTAGCCATGTGTCTGGTGTCTGCAGAACTGAAACCAGCCAGCGAGCTGTGCACGCAGCCTTTGTTGTTACGTTTCGTTTGAATTACAGCTCACCGACCGGGCATCCTATGTGACTTAGGACCTAAGTAATCCACGTCTGCGGCAATTCTCTCTGAGCCTGTGGCCTGTTCATAAGGTTACCGGGGCGATGAGCTGTGACTCAAAACGAAATGAACATGATTGGCTCCGTGTATTCCTCGCTTGGCCGTGTCTTCCAGCACAAGGTCTCATCTGATTGGACAAAAAATACAGTGCTCCCCTCTGGTGTAGCAATTCCGGATACGAGATCATAACAAACAGCGCTTACCATATTGGAAGTGTGCCTATCGTTAAAGCGCTGTGTAAAGAGCGTAATAATCATGTCGTCTTTCGGGATTCCTCGAAATACATTAGATTTCATTAAGCGTTCACAAGTCCTGTATTCACACTCCGCCTTATCCAAGAACAGTTTTGATTTAATAATAATGCATACTATAACTGAGGATGGTGGAAATCATCCGTTGTCACGAAACTACCCATATAAAATATGACAATCCGAGAACTCGATCCATGAAAACCCGTGCCTGTGTAAACCCGTACTCTTCATACCCGGCCTATCATGGCGGCACCTGTTATAACACGTACGAGAACGGGTTATCCATAAGTTACAATAAAAGAAAGAATATCATTATTACAATCCATGTCCCCAATCACTCTTTATGACATTTTAGAACTGCATGCACAAACTTATAATGAAGCGTAAGCATAAAACGTGTCATGCAGCTAGGGCCCAACAAAAAAATGTTGAAGACCAAAAAACTAGGGTCATTAGTGACAGAGGCCTATTACCAGTTGGACTCAAGTCTCTAGATGTAGTACTAGTATTTTATATCTACTTTGAATATTATGGATTTATTGTAAATTAAATTTTGGCGTAACATAAAAAGTAAAACCTGTCCAATAAGACCACCTGAGGGACTGACCTGTGGAGTTTTTTCACAAGTGGTCTTAGAAGACCGGTCAGTTATAACTAAAATAAATGCGTTTGGTTCACTCGAGGGTGAACATAATAGACATCTGGTCTTGTAATTAGACAGGGGGTCTTTCAGACAGGTTCCAACTTATAAATATTAAGAAACATAACATAATATACCATGCTGTGTATGGCCTTGAACTGAGCGGTCGATAAAATTTCCCCATGAAACTATACAAATCCAAAATTATAAATGCACATTTCAAGTAATAACTGCGCGGGTATAACAGTCAACTGCATGTTAACATATACCCTGCAGTCAATATGCACGTAATAAAAATTTAAGTAAAATGAAAGGCGTTGAAGCCACGACCTGCATATAAGATGAAAACCAGAACACACTTATTTTGGAAAACCAATCGCCGACGGTCCATACGAGACTGTAGTTGTACTCTTTCAACGTTTCTCAAAAGCATCTGTCATCGTCAGACATGGGTTCCCGAGACCAAGACGTACTTAATGGGTACTCCAGACATGCTGACGACTCGATGACAGTCTAGTTTATTGAAAGGTACTTAATTAACGTTACTTGTTTAGAATCATATACGTCCATCATACCTGTCTAGTAAGCTTTATGAAAATAATGTTCAGACTGAATATATTTTATACGTAAGACAATCTGTCTTTGTTTATTTGTCTAGACAAGTACTTATTTATCAATAATAGTGTGTTTGCACGGTTCTACTCAAAACAGTTTTGATTTGCACTTGAAATGAGTATTGGAGAACATTTTGCTACAGTTAGAAGGGGAGTGTGTATTTCTTTTGACTATTAAACTCTGATACATTTCGATTCACCCGTATCAATGTCCTAAGCATTAGCTGGCAACATGTTTATACAAGTACAATTGATACAGAATCTGCTTTCGTTTGAGTGTTACGAGTTATTATAATAAATTACCAATAGTTAAATTACAGGCAATATTGTAACAAACGGCCATATTTTAGTAAAACCAAAGTACAAATATTGTAATACAACTATGTTCGTATTGTAAAAGGTTAAATTGTCAATATTATAACAGCAACGGTCCATACTGAAATTAAAACCGGCAAACAATGCAATAACTGCGAATAATGTAACTCAAACGGCCGACCTGCTATAAACCTAGATCTGCCGACACTGTAATTGGATATTTACCTTCAAAGGCACATTCGGCCCATATTAAATGGTGCGTAATGACGGTATGTTTGTGAATATTTCTTAATGATGTTTCTGAATCCGAATCGTGTACCTGATACACGCAAAAATTTAATCGGTTCTTCATGGGCTCATTCCCGACAGCCCTGAAAAATGTCATGAGAACCTTTGAGACTTACACTTGTCCATCTTTGTCCTGTTAGTGTTTTTTCTTGTTATCCGGATGATGACTTTCCTAAATATTTTATTCAAGTTTGTTTTGCCTTTAGGAATATCTTTAAGGGATCCCTGTTCTTTTGGACTGAAGAAAATTTGCGTTTTATGGCTGTCCATTTGAAGGGATTGCTATACATAGATGTTAACGGACTAATATGTTCCAACGTCTTACGCTAAGAGTATTAGAATTTTTTTACAAATTAACCTTCGTCTTTCTGTCTTCTGTATTATTCATTTATGACCATGTATGTGAACAAATATAGTGTCACTTCAATAATAATCTAAGAATACAACTAGTTTAAATATAACTCTAAATAGATTCTGCCAAAACTATTTTATGTTGAACCAAATTACTTACAAAATTTACTTAATCCTCTTAACCTTTCCATTGCATGGTCTCACAATAACACTTCGCAATCTTGATTATATTCATATCTGTTTAAATTATACTGCTAACGATCAAATAAAACAATCCGTGTTAACAATATACCGTAATAATTCTACTAGATGTGGAGGTATAATACCATACATGTTACTATTGTCCATTTCATCCCCTCGTGTCTACCTGTTTTTCGCAATGAACAATTTTATTAGTAACATTTCAGGGGGAATAGTGATAGTGTAAGGTAGATGACTGAAGCAAACCCACAGCCGTTAATTAGGTCAGTACCAAACTTATGGGCTGGTAAAAATTCCACTTGTCCATAAAGTCAAATTAGTAGTTGTTCAAGATGTTCCAAATGGCATGAGCGTTAATATAGGGTGGGACGGAGGTATATACCCCCCCCCCTTACACACACACGTTTTTGCAAGAGAACATGATTAATGTAATCACCTCTCCCTCATTCAGAAAACAATATCTAAATAATGCAAATGAAATATATTAATAATTAGAGTAACAGACTAGTGTTCCATTTAAGAGTTTACTATGAAAAACTCTATCTAAACCTAGTTTAGAATTAACCTATACTTGAAACAAAATACCGTATTTTTGAAAACCTTATGATATATTTGTATACATTTAACATATCTGAAATGTAATTAAGTTTATATATTTGAATTGTATCATACAAACGCTGATATATTTTGAAATGTGTCACACAGACGTGTATATATATATATATATATATATATATATATATATGTGTGTGTGTGTGTGTATAGATATATAAACATATGTGTGTGTGGATTGTGGATGTAATGGTGCGTATGTGTTTACATGTGTGTGTGTCTGCAAGTTAACCCCTCCCCCCCCCCCCACAGGCACTCGTTTCCAGCACTAAAATGGCCTAGAAACCGTAAACACATGTCGTATGGGCGATATACCAGTTATAAAAAAGTTCTTTTGTAACTGGTATATCGCCCATACGACATGTGTTTACGGTTTCTAGGCCATTTTAGTGCTGGAAACGAGTGCCTGTGCTCCCCCCACCGTAGAAGATACATTGAAGCCTTTGCCAAACGAGTTCATATTGCACTCTCTTGTAATATAAATAATCACGCGCCAACTGTATTTCCCTTAAGGCCAAGGTTATACATATAGAGTTACAAATATGTTATTACTAATCCGGCCTGACAGGATGGGCCATGGCAGACAAAAATCGGAGCCTAGCGTCGTTCACGGTTTAGGAAAGCAGAGTCAGTGGCCGCATTTCGGAGGTTTATTGGTGACTGTCGCAAGAAAACCTCGTCTGGTGTCTCATCTCGTATAGCACTAGAAGGAGTTTTACTATTTTGTTGAAACGAAGGGTTATTTACACGTGTTAAAGACGCATTTACGGACTAGGGGATCCATGAAAACGTTGGGACAATGATTTATCTCCTCGGCTGAGTACTACGATTTTATCGGTGGTTCTAACATTTGGTAAGACCACCCAGACAGTCTGAGAACGATTTAAAAAGTGTCTTAGGTGTGTTCACTGCCAGGGACAATTTTTTCGGTTATCATTTAGATTCCTTTGATAAATGTTTTTACTTGAAAATATTTTTTGCACGGATTTAATAAATCCCCTCACTTTAAGGCGAATTGTTATACCTGATATATAACTCAGTTCCACATTTTTTTCTATTAGGCTCCTGATGTACAGAGATCAGATTACGTTATTAAATCTTTTCCCATTGATATTCTTTGACGAGGACATAATCCATACAAATCTAATATACACGGTTAAGGAACTAATTAGAATATTAAATATAATGAAACTATTTCTGAAACCATTAAAACGCGTACAGAGAGAGAGAGAGAGCTAGAGAAGCTTATCATTTTCCACCATTTTATGACAAGTGTTTCTAAAGGTGGTATTGTTATTATTAAAACAGTAATCCCAATAAAATCAAATTTAAATGAATGTTCTTCAATTGTTCATCATCCTTCCTATCCGTTTTAGAAGTGAGGTTAATCCTGACAAAAATGAGTATACGAAAAGCCGTCATTTTAAAGAAAATTAACCCAAATTATGGAAAATGCAGGACATTTGATTAGTCTATATAGGAAGAAAAGTGCAAACACACCATACGTGCTAATATCTAGCTTTGTCAACATGCGCGGTCCCTTCAGCCCCGTTTTCTGCAACAGCGTAAAAGTTGTGTCAGACTAGAGGTTGATTAACAGTTATCTCGAAATTCATTGAAATTCATTAAGGAAACCCGGGGCATTTTGTTTTAATGAACTGATTTGAACTCAGTATAATTTTGGAGTGTTCGGCTAGGAAGTACAGCGTCAATATGCAAGAACCATGGCTGCATTTGCGTATAAAGTGATTGTTTTGGGATTAAATAGAAGTTTCTTTGCATATATAAAACTGTTATTGAAAATAAAATAAACCATTTTTTTGGCTATAAAATTGTTTCTATGGATGCTGGACGAGGAAAATATAATTTTTCCGAGAAGCCACCATTCTAAACGTTAACAATGCTACGACTAGCCATTGAATATATATTTGGCCGTCTTCCAGAGGAAATGACGTCAGCTATTGAAATGAATATTAAAGAGCAATGCTGCTAGGGCGAGAGAAAGGAAATAATTTTTTTCCATTTTAATTTTACAGAGTGCCAAGACATTTTCATTATCTAAATTTTTACAGAGTGCATGAGACTCAAAACCCAAGGTAGTTGTCCTGTAGTAAAAACCATGCGCTAGACACATCGTCTGTTGATGTTGGTTTTATGGCATTCGAGATGCGTCGTTCGCCAACCCATCATATAAATTATCCCCTAACTCCAGCGGGTAACTGATGTCAAATGAACTGCTCTAATTTCTGACAGTTTATTTTACTTCAACAATAATTTGTCTTAATGCATCTTTCCAATAAAATCAAGAAATCCCACCCAGTGCCTTGGTACTCTTCTATTTACCGTGCTCGGATACGTTACCCGCTTACTCTCAATGGAACACACCTCAGTGCAGACCGTTTGGCCATTTAACATATTCAAACCCACACATACGGAGGGGCAATGGTGTTTCATATATTCACCGGATTTATTTGCTGCAGTCCGTAAATTATATTGAAATAAATGATAAATAAAAGTATAAATGATACTTTTTTTATTATTCCCGACGGTGTTTTTTACAGTCTACGCAGTATAAATGTTACTTTATTATTTTATTTTGAATATTAAATTTAACCTCAATACAAAGGAAAAAAAAAAAAAAAACACATGGATACTGCATTTAATGTCCATTTTTAATCATAATCATAATATTACTGTATATGGAATGCCGATTTCTTGCCTCCGAATTCACATTACTATCACATAAAAAACATCGTATTTTCTCGATTTGTTATTACCTCGGTCAAACCAGGTAGGGGTCAAGTTTTGATTCAGAGTTCTTTATAAAGGTAAGTATAAGCTCATGTGAACACGGATTGAATGGAATACGTTATGTCGAATACAGCATCAGGAATACGATAATCAGAACGCTATTTTCTTCTTAAGTGCGAACACAGTGTTTGCATTGAACCAGTCAGGTGGCTTGCATACGGCACGACCACGAGGCGGTGAACACAAATCAGTTGCTTATTTTAGACCAACAGTCTGGCGAATGGGAGACGTTATGGAGAATCTGACCAATCATAAAATGACTTATAAACCTGATGAGTTTTCTGTGTATGTGATCTATTTAATACACCGTGTGAACATTTGTATTCCTCCTTTTTTGTAACAATGGATTTGATTGGTCAATATAATTTCGACGAAGGAGGTCTGCTGAAGACCAAGTTCACATGAAGAGGGTATGCGATATTCCTAGCGTAAATATAGGGGTGTGTCAGGTTTTTTTTTATCTTAGATCCAATGGTTAGCCGCTTATATATTAGATCTCATGATGTTACAGTTATAATGCCCCTAATCCGAAAAATAACTGTCACGAGCATTCATGTTGGCCTGAATATCCTGGCGCTGTTAAGTTACAGATAATTAAGTAATGTGTTTTTCCCTGCGAGAACTGATTAAATTTAATGATATACAACATAGACATGTTAAAATATTGAAAACTATTGAAAACAATCTACATCAGACTTAATTTATGAAATCTAAATCACTGATGCTATATTACTGAATCAAGGAACTAAACGTGGGAAAAGCAATGATTACACAGATTTTTTTAATATCTATATCATCATCATTTTAGTTTCATTAATCATTATTATTATCATTATCATCTCCGGTAATATGGGCTCTTCATAGATATATATTAGCCTAGGAATAACACTAGAAGGTAAATCATGGTTCTTTTTGTACAAAAGCCTTGCTTTGTTCTAAGTTCCATAGTAGACATGAGTCTTTACTCAGAATTGTGTTTTCAAATCTGTAAAAGTTTTTTGGTCAAAATCCAATATCACAGCACGACGTGGGTCTTAAGCAAAATCCATGGTAGTAGTTTGACAGTGATGGAACGTTCAAGGCGACCCAATATTCAAGGCCGCGTCAAGCAATTCATAATAGGCATGCAATGCCATACCCACAAAACTAATGGGATTTTAATTTTTTTGGTGGGCCATTTGATAGAGCTAGACTGGGATCCTGTAACTTCTGGTCCACTTACTATCTAATTATACTTCCCCTGCCGCAAGGTTCCGGCAGTGATTGAGAGATTTAGATGGAATGTTGTGAAGGATTAGAATAATATCGAAGGACTGATCCATTATATTATTGATGTATTCTGGATCAGAGTTTTATTATTTTTGCTTGAAGAATTCTTTATATGGTGTGATAGAGCAAATAAGACCATCCTCCTGCTCTAGTATTAGTGAAACTTGAAATCTTAGGGCGAGAAATTAACAGGAAAATCATCCTGATTTGGACCACCATTGTTTTGGAACACTCTCAGGAAAAAAGGGTTCTTGTGGGTTTTTTCATAGAACCCACATGGTTCTTCTAGAACCATGGTTCCAGAAAGAACCATTTCATAGTGAAAAGGTTCCATATAAACAGACATTGTTCCGCATTTATGATCAGTAGAAGGGATATATGACGATTTGCATTCTTCGCTTTTATAATATTATAAAATATAACAGGTCACAATGTTTCAGTAATTATTCCCCTGTGAAAGGGAACTGACACGAACATTCGTGAAGGTAAAAAGACTGGCACTGTAACGATAACCTATGGAGAAGTGTAGCGTTTCTTTAAGGAAAAAAATTAGCTGAGGGAAAGAAAAGTGATGATATATTTTTAAAAATAAGTAACAAAATATTTTCTCGGCTAATTAGCTTAATACTACCTCCCATGGTTTAGAAAGATCGAACTGATTGATCGAACATTTTTCTCTGTGCATCATTTAATATGTGAAATATATGACTGAGATTTTAATCTAAAAAATGTAAAAAATGTAAAAAAAGGTGAAATACACTGTTTTTTTTAAATGCGTGTTATAGACACATTTTGTCCGAAACAACTTTCGTTTGTAAAAGAAATGTTTCACAAGCATACATTTGTTCTCCCAACATAGTAGTTCGGACTCATTTAAATGTTCTTAGCCCCATAGTCAGTTTCAGGCACGATGTACATCTTAAGCAAAACTTATTTCTTTGACAGTGATGGAACGTTAAAGGCCACTCAAATTAATGACCGCTTCAAGTAATTCAAGGCAGCGATGTTATATTCATAGAGCTGCTCGGACGAGCATCATTTCCGCTTAAAATTATTATCTCCTCATCAAGACAAACCGTCCGAGGCAATTTAACGTAATTCGGTAATTTTGGCGAATGACAACTCTATTTTTTCTGTCGGAACCCTTAATTTCTCTGTCAAACTTGGGAATTTATAAAATCACTAGCAGTTCGAGAGTTTGATATAACCCTTCAATATAATTGATACAACTTAGAGCTGAGAACATGTTTGACTAGATCTATTATACTGTAGATGATTGATTGGTCATTTTAAATTATTTGAAGAGAAAATACGCGCTTGACTCCTCGTCTGTTATTGTAAATGTTCCCATAGCGTCCTCAGATTTCATATATGGTACACATTTCTCTAATTTATCGTACGTATAATTATCCGCTCACTGCAGGGGACCCAATTACCAATAACTCTTGAAAAAGAACCGTATTTCCCTACTGTGTCCCAAATACAGCTTTCCAATCAAGGCAATAAATACAACTCTGTACCTTGGCACTGTCTTCCCTTTTCCGTATTATTCTTTTTTTCCGGCTTTATGACAACGACGTAATGGACAATTTACAGCCACGGGCCATTTGAATATTTTTACAGTGTGGTGTACCTTGGGTTGGAGAAATAAACAGCTAAGGTCGAGATTATTCTGACACGAATGTACGCCACATCTGAATTCCGTTTTTCCTGTATATAAGGACAGGTAGTTTTAGGTAACTGGCGTTGTTAATGCATTTGATGCCTTCTTTGAACTTCATCATATCTGCCTCTCAAATTTTTAGCACAAATTTAAAATGGCGCGATACCTTTATATCGCAGGAAAGAATCAATTTACAAAAAAAAATCAATGCGATTATTGCTTTATCAGATGAGACGAGATAAAAAAAATAGATTTTCATGAACTTTGCAGCAAACCGTACACGTTATTGGCATTCTGCACCACATGGCAACCATTGCAACATTGAGCCATAAGAGTCCATCGTGATATTCCAAGTCAAGTTAATTTCAATTGAGTTTGCAGCCTTTTCCAAGATATTGGCTTTCTCTAGCCATCAGGTTGCGTCAAAATGAGGTTATTTAAATCGATTTAAACATAAGAATGTATTTTACAGGTAATCTCATATCGATAATCGATATTAATATTTATCCCGGGATTTAGGATTAGTACGAGAAATATAACACCCTCTGCATTCTGCAATATAATGACCAGCCACTTATAACCGTTGACGTATTTTCAGTAAAAAAAAAAAACTTATTCCAAAGTTAATTAACACGACCAATCGTGGAAGTAAAAAGCATTGGGCTTTTACAGTTACTAATCAAATGCTGTAGTGTTCCCTCCAAGGAGGAAATAGCTCGGAACAAAGACCTTTAAGTCATAAACCGAGTTAAACAGATTTTTAGCTTGGAAAGGTCAGTTATGTTACATTGTTGAACATATGAAACGTATGCGTTTTTTTAAGGCTAATAAGCATAATATTCCAATGGTTTGGGGAAATTTAATTGATTTCACTTTTCTTTGTTCATCAATTCGATATGTTAAAATGATTTTGATGACAAAAATACATCACCAGACGTTAAAAGATTAATGAGCTGTTCAGCTCCGAATTAAGTTTTACTTATTCATTTTATCATTTCTTACTGAGTTTATAATGGAACCCTAATAGTGATCACGGTGTCAGTCTGTCCTTGTGATGCTTTCTTTCGCGGTCGATATCTCAACAAAAACATGCTTGATTTTCTCATGATCACATGACTCGTGCCTATGAAGACCATATCACTATCGAAAAACAGGCCTGTCCGAAATACAATATGACCGCAAGAGCACATTTTTCTTTGCGCTCGATATCCCAACAAGAACATGCTTGATCTTTCTAAATTTCACAGGGAACATTGAAAACTATTAGGGCTCTAGACCTGTCGAATTACCGACCTGTCGCATATTCAATATCGTCACCAGAGGACACTCGGTGATTTTCCTTCGCGTGCATTTTTCCAAGGGGATTACATTTAACTTTCTAAAATTCAGAGGTGGGTTTTGGGCCTATGAGAGCTCCAGCCCTTTCGGATTGTAAACCTGTCGGAATTACAGTATGGCTGCCACAGTACAATTGGTGATTTTTTTCTTCGCGCACAATATCTGAAAGAAAATATGCTTGAATCTTTCTCACATTCACAGGGATCATCGGAGACTATGAGGTTTCTAGCCGTTTGGAATGACAGACCAATCCAAACACCAATAAAGCCACCAGTGCATAATCAATGATTTTCTATTTCATGCAGTATCTCCAACATGATACATTTCATCTTTCTCAAATTCACAGGGAAGATTGGCCTCTTTAAGAGTTGAAGCCCTATCAAATTACAGACTTGCCCAAAATCAAATATGCCTGCCACAGAACAATCGCTTATCATTTTTCCAGCACAGTATTTCAGAGATACAATGTTCCACCTTTCTCAAATTATCGGGGTAAATGGTGCTAATGAGGACTCCAGCTGTACTGATTTACAGACCTGCCTAATACCCAGTATGGCTACCAGGACACAATCACCCATTTTTTATAGATATTTTAGAGAAAACTGACACCCATGAGGGGATGAGTCATTTCAATTTCACATTCACGTTAATTCCAATATGCCTGCTAGGCAAACATTTTAAAATCATTTCTCGATAACATTTTAGAAAATGTTGTGATTTTACTAAAAATGGGGTCTCTTTTGATTATTTGTGGTAATAGATTCAGGACAAATCTGACATCCAATATGGCCCAAGGGCTCCAAGTTTGAGGATCTGGTAATCGCGGGGCCCTTATTTAGGACCTTTACTGTCCCATACCTATACTGATGTATATAAGAATCAATGGAATCACCGGTCCGTCATAAAAAAAGACTTTTATTGATATATATTATAATCGATACAAACCAAAAAACACGTTATTCATGAACTGTTACACAGAAACACCAAATTGGATTTAGTACTTTCACGGCCGAATTTCCAAAACTGACCTTCAGTCAGAGTAATATTAAACCGTAATAGATTTACTGTTGACCCTAACTTAGTGTTCAAGGTTCACAGCCTATCCGCGCTATCCCAGTTACTGGGAAATCGGGGACGAATGGGACGGGTAGATAAGACCGAATAGGCTTGCCTTTCGATTTGATGAGGACGATTATAAGTTATACATTCAAGGAAACAGGCAATTCATACTTGTGTTGATAGATTATTGCATAACTTCTCATTCCACTTTGCTAAATATTCATGAATTTATTTTTTGTTTGAGGGGTGAATGATGAATAAATCCTCGGTAGTATTGTTGCTACTTGGTGCTCTTGCTCAATCCCTTCAAAGAAATCTTTATTTTTATAAATTATGCAAAAGTTTCATTTATAAATTTGTCATACAACTTGTCATAAGTTTAAACTTTTTGTGGTTCACCTGCATCATTCCAAGAGTGGTTGAACACATTTGTATCCCTCCTGGAATTTTGTCTCAACCTATTAATTTATAAATAAAATAAATAAATTGCCCTCACTCCATATTTTGACCTTAGAATCCCTAGGACAATTATTTTTAGGCCTGACATAAGTAATATATCCAGATCATGATATAAAATGATATAAAGAATTCAACTTAACAAAATAAATTTATTCAAAAGACCGTTGCACAGACAATGCTAATGGCATGAGACACGCATATAGGGACCACGCCCTTGATTTAATGGCCCATCAGAGGCAGTTATACTAAATACCTGACGTAAAAATCCTTCAGTTGCAATGGACGGTCATTTGCTTGCTTATTAGACTCTGTTTTTCTCATAGATGGAATCCGTCATGAGTTCTTGGTAATATTACCAATAATAGGAATGTCTGATACGTTGGGCGTGCCAGGCGGGAAGTCCGGGGAAGCTATAATTGGTTGTCTTTCCTTGTCAACAAGCTGCTAACTTGAAACCTGGCCAAAATAATTTTGAAAGTCCCATGATCGGTGATTTGATTGTTTCCTATTTGCAAGATTTCGTTGGTTGTTTTGCGTTCTGTTCTCACAAAATAATATAAGGGTTTATACCTGATATGTGTTTGATGTTATATTAATTTATACACTAATTTTAGTATATTTTATATTTTTATATACTGATAAAAAGGAGACAAAAACGTTCTGAATTAATATGATAATAATATAACAAAATTATTGTTCTACAGGCTCAGAACAAACAAAATATGGTGCTAAAGGGAGTTTTTCTTTGTTTCTGTTATATTTTTACCATTAGAGACAAAGTGCATTGAATTATGCAAGCTTTGTAAGAAAATACAATAACTTTTTTGAATTATTAATCTGTTGTCTATGACCAACACAAAGTCACCAATAATGGTTCTGTGCCAAAGCACACATTAGCAACATTATCAAGAACCTGGTCTTCATTTGATAAAAAAAATGATCCATGAAAATGAGAGCGGCAAATCAGCATTCTGGAGATCTCGGACCTTTTATTTCTCGGCCCACACGAAGTCGGACCACTTAGTACAATCTCGGACCACCTCATCGACGATCTCGGACCACACTAACGTACCATCTCGAACCTCTTTATTAGGGACTTGCACAAAAAATCATTTTTATTTTTCTTTGACAAAATATATATCATTGGATAGAGAAAAAGAAATTATGACTTATGGCACCAAGCTAAAAATAGTATTATTATCAACAAGTGAGATATTTAAAAGGAAAGTTTTTGAAATGTTCACAGTTTTGTCCACCTGTCCCCTTAATTAAGCCCTCCCCTAACTGTGACCACAAGAAGAGGCCAGAGGTACCCAGGGGACACACACTGACAGCTGAAACCTCACCCTGACATACAAAGGCAGTCAAGCATGACTTCTCCTGAAACCATACCCAACACACCAGGAAACCACACCCACTAACATTATGCCACGCCCCCAGTCACAAAACATGGAACTTTTGGAAGAACAACATGAACTTTTCATGAATAATTTTATTTACATATAGAATACATTCCATGTGAACTTTTGGCCACATGTTTTCATTTGAATGCATGAGTTTAATAAAAATGAAAACATGGAAATTATGTCCATATTTATGATTAAAAATTAAAGGAACTAGATGAAGTATATTAATACTGATTTTCAGATGTTCATAAATGAATGTCGGAATATGAAAAAAATTATGTGAAACATAGTACAAAAATATACACAATGTTACCATGTTCATAAAATAAATACATATACAGACAATGAGGATGTTTTAATGCTGTATGTTATTCCACGGGCTTAACAGGCTGTACCTATCTCCTGCTCAGGCATGATGTACCTGAAATAAAATACAGATGATTTAATAAAATGATGTAAGTATACAAGTAATACAATATCTTTAAGTGTGTGAATTATATTTATTGACCATGCTTCAACTAAACTGGAGCAGTGGAGGAAGTTTTTGTTTACAATTTATTAGCAACTGCCACATTGTATTATTACAATGTTATTATATTACTGCACAAAGTGTTATTAATATAAAATAATAATATAAGGCATATGTACCATAAACTAAATACTTTTAGTAACAGTGTAACTGATAACAAAGACGCGCACGATTAACCATGGCATTACTGCCATTAGTGCCATTATTATTATTTTCGTCCACTGACACTGTCAAATACATGAGGTGAAGCGTCCCGCAGAGATCGCGACCCGATCTTTCACAGAACTGTCAAACAGCGGGTGGTTCAGCTGTTTTTCTGACGGGTGACAATAGATGAAACCACATTCTGACATATAGTCTATATCGCACACATTCAGACCTCGATCAGACTCATGATGTCGTTGTCAAATGTGTATGTTCCGTCTTCAAACGATGTTAAAGCTATTTATTAAATCATTATTACTCTACGCATAACTGTTGCCTCTCTCTCTTTATCTTTCTCTCCGTCATTAATCATTCGCTACATATCGTCTTAATACTAATTTATAAATAATTCTAAAGTTTGTGCATTTGATCGTTTATTAAAGTATACGAGTGTGTGTGATAAAGAATGAAAGAAAGACAGAATGAATGTAAGATTAAATGAATGAAAGAATGAATGAAAGATTGAATGAGAGTGAGATTGAATGAATGAATGAATGAAAGAAAGAATGAACGAAAAAAAAAATATTTAATTAAAGAAAGATTGAATGAAGGAAGGAAAGAATGGATGATAGAAGGATTAATGAAAAAAATAATGAAAGAAAGATGGAAGGAATGAAGGAAGGAAAGAATGAATGATAGACAGACTGAATGAAAGAAAGGTTGAATGATAGACCATATGAATGAAAGTTTGAATGAGACTAAATGAATGAATGAATGAAAGAAAGAATGAATGAAAAAAGGATTTAATGAACGAAGGATTTAATGAAATAATGAAAGAAATATTGAATGATAGACAGACAAAATAAATAAAAGATTGAATGAAGGAAGGAAAGAATGAATGAAAGTAAGAAAGGTTGAATGATAGACAGTTTGAATGAAAAAGAAATTGAATGATAGATAGACAGAATGAATGAAAGATTGAATGAGAGAAAGATTGAATCTCGTTTTTATATTGTATATATACGAGTTTAAATATGGTGTCAATTACCACTTTTGAATTTCTGTTTTATGTATATATCTAAACTACAACTGTTTTCACTTGACTCTTTGATATTATCTAGTACAGTAGTTGAATTGTAGATATGTAACAGCGATACACCAGTTCTGATTCTTTGATTCACACATGCTTATTTGTATATTATTGGTTTACGAAGTTTATCACTAATTTCATATTTCGGTTTTCATACCTCTTTTAATATTGTTTATATTGAATTCTAATAAACTTTGTCATTTCCCTTTGATTTAGAATATGGTGTCATGAGTTTCACGCAAACTTTTATAAATTAAGTGTAAGAGTGTGTGCTTGTGTGTGTCAAATGATTTCTGAGTGGATATACATACTGCGCTATGTCGTAGTCCTAACTTGTTCAAATGGAATTTTTAATATCTGAATCGCGCGCAGACGAAATAATATTGGGTATGATAAACATAAAATCGGTTATTTCATAACAGTTTAGGCGGCCAGGACATGTATGTTACTTTGGTCCGAGATCGTAGTTGCCCGATCGCAAAGTGGTCTGAGATCGTAGTGGCCAGATACAAAGTGGTCAGAGATCATCGGCCCAGTGGTCCGAGATCGTAATGGCCTGATCTGAAGAGGTCCGATTTCGTGTGGGCCGAGATGTAAAAGTTCCGAGATCTCCAGGTACCGCAAATCCGTAGAACATTATTTTTTTGCCGTAGTTCAGAACTACTATACATTGTATCTTGACTCAAGCGAATTAATGCAGGGCGTGTTAAGAGGGAGGCGCAACAGCCCCCCCCCCCCCCCCCCAATACAAGCCCCGGCTTCAAACCCCTGCGGTCACCGCACACCGAAGAACCCCGTTCAGTGTTTGAAACCTGTTACAGGTGCTCTTTTTATTGTGTGGTGCGGGCGTTAATCGTGTTGTGGCGCCCTCGCCGGGCCGTTTGTTACATTCTATGTTTAATCCGTACTGGTTGAACTCTCGTTGTCATGTTAGCCTTGGGTTCTCACGCCTGGCCGAGGTCACGTAATGAGCCTGGTATGTAGAGATCCACAGCGCTGTTTTTCTAGAGAATTCCTGAAACGCGTGTTTACTGTTTTGTGCAAGATCTTATAAACTGTTCGAGAAGTGGAAAATTCTCGGCTTGGGGTTTGAAGGTATATAAAAGGGCTGTGTTTGAGAGCCAGGCAGAGAGCAGCAGAGCAGATTCCAGCGGACGCAGAAGCATGTGTCAGTTTCTAGGACCTTATCCGACGAATGCGGCAATTATAGATTTTCTAAGACTTTCTCTTGGATTTTATGCATATGGACTTCACTTTACTTTCTGGATTGTTACAAGAGCTTTACACTGGACTGTCGTTCTCCGAGAGTATACATTTAAAAAACGTATCGTTGTGACGGTGTTGGTATCCAGGTACTGCATGTGCACATATTTTCTGTGTGATCGTACTGATTTGTTGCAATACCGCTGTTTTACTGTAAATTTGTATTGATTTAGTGTATTGTATTGTTAGGGTTGTTTTAAGAATAAAATTATAGTTATTTGTTAACAAAAAAAAAACACTGACTTCTTTATTCATTCCCCTAGACATTTCACGCTGCCTAGTGTTACAGCATCTGATTTTTCTGAATCTGATCTCCGTTACAGAATTTGTGTTCATCACGCATACGTGATCTGTTTATATAAGTTCCGTAACAAACCGCATGAATACTTATGCGGCCGACGTGCGGTAGCGGTGAGGTGTCTTCCTGGTTCTCACGGCCTTCGCACTGTAAAGTAAGCTAACCCTGCGTTCGCCGCAAGCTAACCTTCACGACATCCGTACGTCTGCCGTACGGTACCCTGACGCGCGGCCGCATCAGCTTAAGCGCTTGCGCTTATTTTAGTTACGGTCGTTGCGGAGTCCCGGCGGCCTTTGAAAAACGCACGGTTGCCGTACGTCAACCGCACGGAATAGCCGAAACACAAGCCGTATACGGTGACCTTATCCCGTTGTGACCGAGGCTTTAAAATATGTTCAGTAGTTTTTCATGGGGAACCCAATTTCGTAATTTGTCAGGGCGTGCCTAAACCTTTTGCAAAATAAGGTCACAAAATTATATTTGTAAGGCCCAGGGCATAGTTGAAACTGTTTCGATTTAGTGACAGTATAAGATAACCCTCTAGTAGCTTTGATGGACCATAAAAATCCTAATTGGAAGCTGGTGCTCATGCAAAGGTTATGGAGCACGACGGTCCTGGCAGTTAGCCATTAAATACCTGTTCTGTGATTGTTTCAGGTAACGTGAGTGTGTGGTGTTCAGTCCCCGCCGGTTTATCTAATTTAAAGCAGGCCCTATGAGATATGAAGTTAGCAGGTACACCGTAACGGGGACAGGATGAAGTAATGCCTGATCGACCAGGAATTTCTTATAGAGTAGAATAATATTTTTGAAAATGTAGAAGTCTCAATTAATTTTTATCTAAGCTTATATACATTTTAGTAAGGAGACCCCGCAAGGATCCGATATAGGGCGACAGAAATGCGCATCCCATTTGTCACTTGAGAAACATGTTTATGGAGTTTTTAATCCAAATTGAGGGGTCTAAATTAAGGGACCCGTACCGGCAAGAAATTTGCTATATAAAGTAAAATGAAATGTTTGTAAATGTAAAAGTCTCACTTTATTTTATATAAGCCTAGGAATTTCTAATGAGGCACAAAAAAAAGCTCGAAAATGATGGATTCACGTGTTTTACAAAATGTAAATTAAGAGTTTCTTATAGTCAGTGACAAAAGGGGCCTAGGCCCGTCAGGAGTTTTTTTTTTAAGAACACTAGGCAATACTTGATAATTTGAAAATCTCTTTTGGCTTTTATGTTAACGTGCATTTATATAGCTGTCATCAGGGCGACTCAAAGGAGCCCGGCTAACTGCATGGTAATACAGAACTTTGTGTTTTCTCTTTGGTGTTAGCTTATATATATATATAGTTTTAATCGGAAGTGATTATAAGGGACTCGGACCAATGAGTTTCAAAGGGCACAAGAACAGGCTTGACGATGAAATTTCAAAGTTTAGTCTCTCATTTGTCTTAAATAGCATTAACTAGTTTATAAAGGGTTTAAACCCGTCGGGTCCAAAGGGCCCGGATGAGCCAGGAGTCCTTAAGCTCCATTAGAATGCATGGAAATGTAGAAATATACTGAGTATTGGGACACAATAGTTACGGTATGACAGAATGGCAAGTCTTATATTTAGTACAACATATCCGTACATGGAAGAAATTAACCAAAATCAATATTTATTTGCATTCAATTTACAAAGTCCGGAGGGCTATAGAGAGCGTACACTTTTCTTCCGGAACTAGAATACGGGTAGTCGTCAAGCGACTACGTGTATCCGCCTAAATCAGAGTGGAACGGGTGAAGTGAGGCATGGATTGAGTGGCAAGGGGAAATAGAGTGAAGTGCTGCATATTAGCATGGATGTCTGCAGCCAAATTGTGTATGTAGGTTGCGCAACCTACCAAAAATCCAGAAAGCCGTCCAAGTTGTAAACATATGCAAAATTTAAGGGTGATTAGTCAAACCACTACATGTATATGAGTGAGTTTTGCCCTTGGCAGACAAACAGATGGACGCTGTGCAAAAATGGTTGCAGGTTGCGCCACCAGTTTTGCGTATGATAAAGAGCTATGTGAGAACTATATAAATGCAAAACTAATGGTTCCCAAGATATGAGCTTGGATATCTGCTGCATAAACTAGAATGTAGGTGGCGCCACCTGTCATAAAATCAAGAGAGCTGTCGGGGATGTATAAACCTGCAAAATTTTTGGCAGATATGTCAAACCACTGAATGTAGGTGGCGCCACCTGTCATAAAATCAGAAAAGCTTTCCAGGATGTATACGCATGCCGAATTTCAGGTGAATTAGTCAAACCACTGCAGAGATATGAGTGATTTTAACCCAAGGCAGACGAACAGATGGACACTGTGCAAACATGATTGCAGGTGGCGCCACCATCTTTTTGTGTATGTTATAAAGCTCTCCAAGGGCTGCATTTGTGCAAAAAAAAATTCCTGATCGGTCAAACAGTTCCCGAGATATGTGGGTTGATGTGTGGAAACAGACGCACAAACGGACGCAGAGAGCAGAGGAAAGGTCAGAGGTCAAAACAAAATCGGGGCGCAGCAGTTCACATGTGACCCGAAGATAATCCCGGGTTTCGTAAAATTCCGCCCAGCGGTTACGGAGGAGTTCTCCGGACACCTACGCGGCGGCGGCGGCGGCGGTGGGCTGAAAACATAGTATCCGCAAAACTCTGTTTTGGCGGATACAATTACATGCCGTTTGTTTTCTTTTTACTCTTTTACTCTGCTTTAAGTCTAGATCTGCTTCTGTCAGGTGTTCGGAAATATAATTATTCGAGGTACTTTATAAATTTTCATTTTGTTTATAAACCCCGGGCTCCCTATGTATGTATGCATCTTGTCAATTATCAACTTATCAGGAACCAATATAGCTTCCTATTATTGTGAAAGAAGAGTTATGGATGCAGAATTACAGTAGTCATCGATACAGCTTCCACTGCTGATATAACACCTGTCAAAGTATATAACAATTTGAAGCATATGCTCTCGACTTGGCTGCGGCGGCACGTGAAAATTAATCAAACTATTTTAACCCCTTATCCTGTTCTTGTAAATATTTTTTATTCTTCCAAGATTCGGTTGGTCGTTAATGTGATAGTATTGTTGTTGAAAGTACATATAGCATGATAAGCAAAACAGTAGTGTGGGTAACCTCTTGTACAATAGGTTGTTTGCCTTGGGCCTGCTCAGTTTAGCATGGTGGGTAAAGTATATATATTATAATATACGTGGCATTAAATGGAGAAAACCATGCATCTCTCTGTTAGAGTCCATTCTTAAATATACTGCATCAATCAATATGCCTTGGATTTAAATCAAATAAAGAGTTTATTACATCCGTAAAACTGAATGGTTATTGAAACAAAGGAAAGGAGGGGGCCGAAAACCTATCGTACCGCCTCGAAATATTCTCTCGGAGGCTCTGCTTAGCCGCATTCACAACGTGAACATATTATCTCCAGAAAACACTGGGTGAAATATATCCTTTCTGCTCAAACATTGTTGGATTTTAATTAATCTTAATAACTTGATCGATTATACACATTACCAATCGTCAGTAACTGTCATCCCTGACGTAAAATTAGGCCTAACTCTATGCATAGGCAAAATCAGTGGAAACTGTGGCTTTGTAGTGTGAAACAATTTAATATCCAAAGGGCGGGGGTATATTGACCATTGCGCGGTCATGAACCATCATTTCATTCAGACAAATTAACATTTGAAATTACGCTTGTATTTCCATAACAACGCAACTCTCGAATTCTTTTCAAATAAACTTAATTAAAATTAGCAAAGCGTGTCGATCATGTCATAAGTTGCCATTCACTGGGTCACATTTGGGCTTAGGACTTTGAATTGTCGTGTTCATTTATTTCCAAAGAAGTACTCTGACCCTAGAATGTCAGCTTTTTACTTCTTGATAAAAATGTAATAAATGTTTTCTTATATTTATGAATAGGCTATTACATGACATATATGATGACAAGCTTTCACGAAACTCATTCTTCTGTGTGTTGGTCAAAGTTCCATTTGACCATTGTTACGGAACCTAATACCAACAGATCACGTAGTCATGACGAGCCTAAATTTTGTTATGAAGATTAAAAGAAAATCAGATTCTGTAACACTAGGCAGCGTGAATTATTCAGGGGAATTAATGAAGAAGTCAGTGTTTTTTTTTTTTTTGTTAACAAATAACCATAATTTATTCTTAAAACGACCCTAACATTACAATACACTAAATCAATACAATTTCACAGTAAAACAACAGTATAACAGCTAGTCAATACAGTCACACAGCATAACCAACAAAGTGCACAGTACCTGAATACCACCACTGTCACAGCGACACGTCCTTTAAAATGTATAAGCCGGATGAACAGTTCACACGAATCTTCTCAGAGAATAACAGTCCAATGTAATCACAAAATCAATCTACTGTAATCCAAAAGTGAAATCCTGGCAGTGATCCGAAAGGTAAACTGAAGACTATATAAAATCCTTTACAAAAAAAAGCTATAACTGCCACAATTATGGGAAAAGGTCCACTCTTCTCTGTCCGCTGGAATATTCTCTCACCTCTCCCGGCCCTAAAACACACTCCACTTTTTATAAATTCTCACTCCAAGCCGAGAACTTTCGAATTCACGAACAATCCAAAGAATCTAACATAATATACAGTACAGGAAACATTTAAAACAACGAACACCGTGTTTCTACACAAAAGGGTCCACACGTGAGCCTGCTTAGCCAGGCAAGAAAGCCCCAGACTAGCATGACCGCTGTGTTTACACGTGGGCCGCACGCGTGGGCCGGTCTATGCCGGCATAGCAACGGCCAATGCTAGCGTTGCACATGCACATGTAAGACTGCTGATACAATAAAACAGACATCTGTAACACTCCTCCTCCTGTAAGAAAAAAAGGAAATTTTTCCTCACAAAACTTTCTTTTTGCGATCACAATCACTAAATTTTTACAACATCTAAAAAATTATCTTATTTACAACATTACATAAACATCTTATGTTCACCATTTCATAAACATCTAAATAAGCAATCAGCAAGTACATTGTCTTTCCCTTTAATGTGTCTGATTTCAAGTTTGTAATCCTGTAAAAACAAACTCCATCTCAACAATCTTTTTACACTTCAACTTGTTCATGAACGTGAGGGGATTGTGATCACTGTAGACAATGATAGGCTTGACCGATGAAGAAACATAAACTTCAAAATGATGCAATGCCAAATCAAAGCCAAACCTTCTTTTTCAATAGACGAGTAATTTTTCTAGTTTGCATTAAACTTTCTTGAAAAATAACAAATTGGATGATCTATGCCATCATTGCCTTCTTGTAACAACACAGCACCAGAAGCAGTATCACTAGCATCTACAGCTAACTTAAAAGGTACAGAAAAGTCTTGAGCTACCAAAACTTGTGAACTTCAGAAGAATTGCTTTCAAATTCTGAAATGCTTTTCACACTGAACATTCCATACAAACTTTTGTTTCTTCTTTAACATATTAGCCAAAGGTTCAATTATGGTTTCAACATGTTAACATGGCACAGTTGTTTCTTCTTACGCCTATTTGGTGTCAACAGTATGTAATTTAAATCACTGACTCTCTTGTCAACAATGAAAGGACTGAAATACCTAGCTTGCAGAGGTCTGACGGGGATAGGTAGTAAGGCAAGGACCTTTTCACCAGGCTAAAACGTCCTATTTACATGCCTTTGTCATACTTTGTTTCCATGTTACTTTGTGCAGATTTTTTATTAGACTTTGCAATCTCACAAGCATTGTGCAGTTTAGTGCGACAAACTAAGAGAATCATGATTTTCAAAGGGACTGAAACCGAAGGACTCCTGAAATGATTATCTGACAGCAAACAGCAATAGGTGGATCCCCTCATCACAGTCTATTTATGTGTCATAACAGTAAGTCCTAATAATGTTTTTTTATATGTCTGATAAAAACGCTCGAGGGCGCCCTGACTTTCAGGGTGGTATTGCGAAGAGCTGTACTGTTTTATACCTAGCTCAAGCTTAACTTGCTGGAAGAAGCCAGACATAATTTTGGCATTAATTTTGCGCAATGGTATTGCCTCAGGGAACCTTGTAGATGTGCACATAATTGTCAGCAAGTATTCATGTTCAGATTTTGTTTTGGGCAGTGGTCCAACATAATCAACAATAATCCTACTAAGTGGTTCCTCGAAAGCAGGAATAGGCCTAAGTGGGGCCTTAGGAGGATTCTGATTGGGCTTGCCTTCCATCTGGCATATATGGCATGATTTTCAATATTGTACAATATCAGTCCTGAGGTTAGGCCAATAGAAGCATGTACTAACTTCCTGATAAATTTTATTTATACCTAAATGGCCAGACAAAGTAGCCCCATGTGCCATGCTAAGAATTTCATTGCGAAAGCTTTTTGGCATTACTATATGATGTGTGATGGCTAGCCATGACAAAATGACACTCAGGCCTTTGGAAATAAACTGATAGGGCCTGGAGTCATGATGGCAGTCACAACAAAACGCCCATTCTTAGGGTCGTATCAAAATATTTCCTGTCAGGTATTATTTGGCATCACAGGCTTATATGGTAGTATTATATGTGCCTAATATCGAAGAAAAAGTGTTGTTACACAAAAATAATTACATGTATTACCTCCTATCGTCACTTTGGCACCGATACACGTGAAGCGGTTTGTTTCGTTCGAAACTGAAGTGTCATGACGGGGTCGTGTATGTAAACTTGGAGGTCGGAAGCTGGAAGCCGGAATCCAAGGATTTGTTTTATAAATAATGCAGTTTAAGGCATATACAAAATATCAACGCTTCAATACCGTTTTGCTTTTTTTTCCGATAGAATAAGATCTTTACTATCATTCTGTGAACAATTATAGTTATTCTTTCTTTGATCTGAAAGTTATGGACAATTTTGTGCTCGGAAGCCCTCTCGTAAGTCACTCAGAAGTGCTGGGATGTGATTCAATAAGTATAACTCGGAAGTCACAGATACGCACTGGTTAACTTGTGGTCAGTAAGGAGACACAGCCCAAATGCAGTTTCATCATAATTATAGTTGCATGCATATATTTAAATTGCTTATGCATGATTCTGCTTAAAATGAGTGTATATAATACAATACCTGATTCAAAATCAGAAAACTATGTTCTCAATTTTTTGTTTTGTAAATTTAATATAAATGTATACAGATATGTGGGTGTATTTTCACGTAATATATTTCACCCAATGAAATATATTAATAAAACTGGAGCCATGTTTTTGTTAAAGATATTTATATTTACATGAGCAGGGCATGGGAGGGGATGATTTTAATTTTCAAAATATACAATGTAAAGAGGACATTTTGAGGCACCTTAAACAAAAGATAATGAGGATTTTCTGTTCCGCAACTATTCTCCTACATGTTTTTTTTTTAAAATGCATTCAACCTTTAGGCTGTTGGGCTTTAATATTTATAATTCTATAAAATTACGGTATAAACTGGAAAATCCAAATATCAAATTGTTTGTAACATGTTAATGTCAATGATGAAATACGTGTCTATACATTTATAACTTGCAAAATGTCACCTTTTAAATGTAGTACTTGTTGTGAAATAATTGATATGTTTAAGTCTTATGAAAATCTTTGTATTTTACCGGCTTTTGTGATCTGTGAGCGCACAGGCTCGGACAGCAGAGCACAGTGCGTGAGTCTGAGTATCACTCCATCTCTCAATATACTAGTATATTTTTGGATGCTCTTTAAGTGGAGTAAATCACAGACTTGTTCATTAATAACGCAAACTTATGAACTGGAAAGTAATAAATATAATAAAGTAATTGCTGGGGAATAAAAAGATAATCTGAAAAGAAATGAAAATTGATTACGAATAAATAGGAAAAGAACTCGATAAAATGAGAGATATTACGTCTGAATGGGATTGCGCCCCCTATGGATGCACCACTGAACAATAAATATGGTATAATAAACCCTAATATGACATTTAAAGTACAGTTATAAATTACGATGTCATTCAATAAAAAACAATAATATATTTTCCATACGTTGAACAAATATGACCTAGCCTTATAAAATTCCTCGCAGGAATCAACGGAGGTTTTACCCCGCAAGCTACGAAATCTTCTTTGGTGTCAGACGGCACGTTGGCCTCCGTAGCATCAAACTCTTTATCAGAGTCAATAAAGGAGTTGTACCCCTTATTTACATGAAAAAAGCCTGGCTCTTGTACTATGCTATGCATAGCTTTTGAATCAAAACCAGAAGGTTTACCTTTTTGGTTTATTTGCCAGTTTCCAGCAGTCCGATTTTAGATGACCTTCCTTTTTGCAGTAATAACATATTTTCTTTGAAAATGACTGGCCTTGGTTGAATTCAGACACAGTGGACGTGGACTGAGGTTTAGCAATGGACTTTGCTGAACTATCAGGACTACTAGTACTGGGTGACTGCGCTTTAAACTTCTTTTGACCATATTGATTTACATTCTTGTTTGTGAATGCCTGGTTTAATTTGCTAGTAAAGGACATTTTGTGTGTTAATGAATAATCATCAGCTAATTGAGCAGCATTGTCAAGTGTTTTTTAGGACTTTTCTCATCAAGAAAAGTGTTAACATCTGCGTTAATGCAGCGCTTAAATTCTTCAAGCAGAATCAACTGGCGCAAATTGTCATTATCTTTCTTTACCTTTGTTAGAACTACAAAAGCGATCAAACAACTGCTCTTTTGTCCTAGCAAATTCTACGTTGGTCTGATTTTTGCGCTTTTGCCAATTTCTGAATTCTAGGCGGTAAGCCTCCGGATCTAACTCATAACCTTTTAGAATTAACCGTTTAACCTGGTCATAGTCAGCAGCAGCTTCCACTGAAAGCTCTGTATAAATTTCTCTGGCCTTGCCAGTCAATGCACTTTGTAATAGCATAGTCTAATTTTCCTAAGGCCATTTCAAATTTTCAGCTACCTTCTCAAAGTGTAAGAAATATTGATCAACCTCTTTTTCTTGAAAAGGTGGGACAAGTCTAATGTGTTTAGTAACATCAAAACTGTGAGGTGGGGCAGCACGTAGACCATGTTCTAATTTAAGTCTTTCCAACTCCAGTCGTTTTAACTCAATTTATTTTTCTTTTTGTTTTTCTAATTCTGGCATTTCTTGGTGTTTCCACTTCACTCTCTTCAATTTAACCTTTGCTAACAAGATCTTGCATGATTTTAGTAATAATATCAGGCTTTCTAAAAGCTTTTTTCACACCTTGCCCTAAGTTTTGTCCCAAACGCAACAACTGTTCCTTTGTCAACTGTTCAAGTTGATCAGGGTCGGGATCATCATCAAATGTCTCAGGTTTGAAATCTGCCATGTTAAGATGTTAAAACAACAACAACAACAAAAAAACACTGAGATAAATCCTGTAAACAATGTATTTGTAAACAATAATCTAGTAAATAATGTATTGTAAACATTGTGTCTAGGTCAAAGCCTAATAAATTTTCAAAACTATTAAGCTTCCCGGACGAGCCCACAATTGTATGTTACGAAACCTAATAACAACAGATCAAGAATTCCAGAAAAATCGAAAGAACCTAACATGATACACAGTACAGGAAACATCTAGATCAACGAACACCGTGTTTCTACACACCAGGGTCCACACGTGATCCGGCCTGGCTCGGCCAGGCGAGAAAGCCCCAGACTAGCATGGCCGCACGCGTGGGCAGGGTTTTGCCATCGTAGCAACGGCCAATGCTAGCGTTGCACATGCACATGTAAGACTGCTGATACAATAAAAGAGACATCTGTAACGGCATAAAGTCAAATAACTAGTTGTTCCAGACGTTCCAAACGGCAAGGGCGTCAATAAAGGGTGGGGATGGAATTTATATCCCTCCCCGAACTTGTTGGCAAGGGGAGATGGTCAATGTAATCATCCCTACCATATATTGGAAATTAAATATATTTATAATTAAAAATTATACACTTTTGTTCCAATCATAAATATACTATGAAATTCTACATCTTAACCTATTTTTGAATGTACTTATACTGGAAACATAATATCTTATTTAAAAAAAATAATGTATTAGTGTACGTTGGTATGTATTTGAAATGTGATTAAGTATTTATATATATTTGAAATGTGTCATACAGACGCTGATAAATGTGAAATGTGTCATATATATATATATATATATATATATATATATATATACATATATATATATATGTGTATATATTTATATAATTAACTTTAAAACTCATACTTAATTTCAAACTACATGCAAATTATCTAGATTAGATATGCTAAAGGGCATTGATACACAACCTCTTGTGTGTTAAAGTGGAGATTAGAAGTTGATTTAAGACATTAAATATAAGAAGAATTTATTTATGCAAATATCCAATATTTAATTTTGTTTATAAACAAAATCTGAGCAAACCAGCACAGGTTTCGATTCTTAGGTAATCTTATTTTTTGGACCTATTAAAAACAAGTAAATCGGACATTTTAAATAGAATTGATATAGATGACAAACACAGCATAGTATAATATAAAAACCATTATCATGATTGGCTAAACCAGTTTTACGCTGTACCAGGTCTCTATGACTTAGATTTGGGGAATACCTTAAGCTGGTTACGTATAGTGTAGCTTTGATATAAGAATAGATGACCAGCATCCTTATAAGTAAAGATAAATTCTTAAAATATAAGCCAAGATCAGTCATAAGTAACACAGATTTAGAGAGTAATATTTGACAAAATAGAATCATATCCCATGAAACTACGCTCTTTACACAGCGCTTTACCTATAGGGCTACTACCTATATCGTAAGGCGCTGTTTGTTATGACCTCGTATCCTGAATTGCTACACCAGAGGGGAGCACTGTATTTTTGTCCAATCAGATTAGACCTTATGCTGGAAGACAAAGCCAAGCGAGGAATACACGGAGCCAATCATATTTATTTCGTTTTGAGTGACAGCTCATCGCCCCGCGTAACCGTCTGAACAGGCCACAGGCTCAGAGAGAATGGCCCCTGACGTGGTTTGCTTAGGGCCTTGGGCACATAGGATGCTCGGCCGGTGAACTGTTATTCAAACGAAACGTAACAACAAAGGCTGCGTGCACACCTCGCTGGCTTGTTTCAGTTCTGCAGACAACAGATACATGGCTACGCTAACACAGTCATAATGTCATAATCGAATCGGTCGATGATGCGAGAATGCAGAGGGAGCAATTTAAATTCGACCGGAAACTCATCACGCGGCGCTTGAAGCGCAGCAATGGGCGAAGCCAGGATGCCTGTCGAGTGTTTGTTTATTGGCATCTGATTGGTTGCTTGTCACATCATACGCACGTTTATTTCAGCGGACAACGAACCGCCATCTGGTGTCTAAATATATCATAAACGGTCAAAGCTGGCAGCGTTAAAATCAGTTGCTTCTTTAGAAGCGGAAGATTTCCGCTGCCTCGGGAGCGTACCATGAAACATGTTGGGCCAATCGCGCTATCGACCAGTCTATGCATACAAGGTCCACTCTCATCTTGGAAGAAAGGTCAAGGTCACAGCACCATGAAAAAGTTTTTACCACTGCAAAATATCAGGAAAGAATGTTTATTATAAATCGGTGGAAGCATGTCTAGAATATTGATATTTTAAATTCCAGATGCGGACTTCATCATATGGGCAGACACTAGCGCCTGCCTTGTGAAGGAATAAGATACTGATGGGGTTTAAATATGCAAATTATCTAATTAAACATGCAAATCTAAGATTGATATACATTTATTTCAATATTCTACGGGAAGACTTACCAATGGGCCTATTTGGGCACAAACATTATTTTTGTTTAGTTGTGGAAATATGAATTTCAGTGTATATTATTGTCCAGTGACTGTCATACTGAATTAGATTTCCTAGGTATGAAGGATATTTCAGAAAATTGCTAAAGTATGATTTACATATTAGTTTTTTCCTAATTTCTGCCATTGTGTAAAAAAGTGAGTCACGGGGTTACTGTTCTGGGGGTGCGATATATCTCTTGTCTTTATGGAGCTACACTCTCTTACAATATAAATCACCACGCGCCAAATGTATTTCAATTAAGGCCAAGGTTATACATATCGAGTTATAAATATATTACCAATCCGGCCTGACAGGATGGGCCATGGTAGACAAAAATCGGTGTCGAGCGTCGTTCACGAAATAAAGAAAGCGGAGTCAGTGACCGCGTTTCGGAGGTTTATCGGTGCTTGTCGTAGGAAAGTCTCGTCTGGTGTTTCATCTCGTATAGCACTAAGACGGGTGTATTACTACCTTGCTGAAACACAGGGTTATTTCCACGTGTTAAAGACGCATTTACGGACTACGGAATCCATGAAGGCGCTGAGACATTGATATATCTCCTCGGCGTCGGCTGAGTACTACGATTTTATCGGTAGTTCTAAAATTTGGCAAGGCCACTCAGACAATCGAAGAACTATTTAAAAAAGTTTCTTAAGCTGCAAGGTACAATTTTGTTCGGTCATCATTAGGATTCCCTTGATATATATATATATATATATATATATATATATATATATATATATATATATATATATATATATATATATATATATATATATTTTCACTCGAAATAATGTTATGCACGGATTTGATAAATCCCCTGACTTTATTGTTATACCTGATTTATAACTCAATGTCACAGTTTTTTTATTAGGCTCAAAATGGACAGTGATCAGATTACGTTAATAAATCTTTACATTCTTTAACGAGGACATAATCCATACAATCTAATTGTACGGTAAAGGAACAAACTAGACTAATGATAACAAGGCCTACAGGCCTAATGCGAACCTGTGCAATGTTTGGGAGTATGAATGGAGGATTATTTTTAAAATTTGATATTGATCCTCTTATGTCCTGCATATTTACCTTAGTATTATGATTTCAGCAAAATGGACGTTTCGGACCTGCAAGTTTCGGACTAGGACATTTTAAAACTAGAATATGGGTAGTCGACAAGCGACTACATGTATCCGCTGAAATTAGGGTGGTGCGGGTGAAGTGAGGCATGGATTGAGTGGCAAGGGGAAATAGAGTGAGGTGTGTTGCATATCAGCATGGATGTCTGCAGCCGAAATGTCTATATAGGTTGCGCCACCTACCACAAAATCCAGAAAGCTGTCCAAGTTGTATAAAAAGTGCAAAATTTTAGGCAGATAAGTCAAATCACTACTTGTATATAAGTGATTTTATCCCACAGCAGACAAACAGAAGGACGCTGTGCAGTCCTGGTGGCAGGTGGCGCCAACAATTTTGTATATGATTAAGAGCTATATGAGATCTATATATATATATATATATATGCAAAATTTCAGGGGGATATGTCAAACCTGTCCTGAGATATAAGCCTGAACGTCTGCAGCGTAAACATAAAAGTAGGTGGCGCCACCTGCCACATAATCGAGAAAGCTATCCAAGATGTATAAACATGCAAAATTTTAGGCAGAAATGTCAAACCACTGCCGAGATATGAGTGATTTTATCTCACGGCAAATAAACAGACGGACACTGTGCAAAAATGGTTGCAGGTTTTGTGTATGATAAAGAGCTATTTGAGATCTATACACATGCAAAATTTTGGCCCAATCGGTCAAACGGTTCCCGAGATATGGGCTGGATGTCTGAAGCGTAAACGTGAATGAAGATGGCACCACCTGTCATAAAATCAAGAAAGCTGTCTAGGATATATAAACCTGCAAAATTTCAGGTGAATAAGTCCAACCGCTGCCAAGATATGAGTGATTTAATCCCAAGGTAGATGAACAGATGGACGCTGTGCAAAAATGGTTGCAGATGGCGCCACCATTTTTAGTGTATGTTTTAAAGCTATCTAAGGGCTACATTTTTTGCCTGATCGGTCAAACGGTTCCCGAGATATGTGGGTTTATGTGTGGAAACAGACGCACAAATGGACCCTGGGCAGAGAGGAAAGTACAGAGGTCAACCAAAAATGAGGGCGCAGCAGTTCACATGTGACCCGATCATAATTCCGAATTAAAAAAAAAAATTCTGCCTAGTGGTTACGGAGGATTTCTCTAGAAACCTAAGCGGAGGCGGCAGCGGCATCCGACAGAAAACAGAGTATCCCCAAAACTGTTTTGGCGGATACAACGAGGATGTATCAGTCAGGATATTTCGGATATGTCCTATTTACCAGGGAGGATTATTGAAACAGATGAACGGACAATTTGGCAGCATGGTTTTGGAGAAGAACATTTTTTAAATGTTTTTTAGCTTCTTCCCTATAAAATCTAAGAAAATGCAATAAGCCAAGAAATAAGCAAAATCCGATAGAATTTTTTAGATGACATTTTTTTTGCAAAATAATTGGTGATGCTAGCTCCTGCCCGTTTTGAGATAGCTATGACGCACGACGGACGACGCGACACCATTGCATAAGCTCACAGATTCGCTAAAAATGAAAACCAAGTTTTTTCAAACAGTTGAAAGATATAGTTCCAATAATTCTAATCTGGGCATTCTGCGTCTCGACGATGTGTCTAGACGTCTAGACGCTGTGTCTAGACACATTGTCTAGACACCAGACAGAGCCAGGTCAGTT
This sequence comes from Sipunculus nudus, assembly GCA_026874595.1. NCBI lineage: Eukaryota > Metazoa > Annelida > Sipuncula > Golfingiida > Sipunculidae > Sipunculus > Sipunculus nudus. The sequence goes on along the minus strand of CM049307.1, from coordinate 56,831,468 downwards.
GCCATGGTGATGTATGGTTGTACTGAGTGACCTCTTGACTTGGCTGCTGAAACTGGGCATGTTGTGAAATATGTTTTCAAACACAGAAAGACTTTTTTCAATTGGCTACACTGTTTTTTAAAGCTGCATTTACCCAATCTATTCTTATAAAACTGGCAGAACCCTACCATATAATAAATCTTGTAAAGTTTAAACCAATCAGTTTAACAGTTTCTTTAAAAAAACAGTGTATCATCTAGAAGAGTCTAAACTTACATTTTTTCTTGTTAAAAAACAGATCAATGTAGTTGGCGCCACCAACACCTCAATTTCAGATATGACTCATGTGACAAACTTTGGCATAAAATTTGGTGATGACAGCTCCAGCTGATTTTAAGTTTATTATGCTTTTTTTGCACAGATGACTAAGTTCAGCTTCCTGTAACTCGATCAAAAATCATCGAACTGAAACCATTCGAACAAACTTGAGAGAGATTGTTCCAAGGAACATTTCTGTGAAATATTGGACAATTTGGCTGGACAGTTTCAGAGAATAAGATTTTTAAAGGTTTTTAAGCTTTTTCTCTATAAAATCTAATTTAATGAAGAGACCCTAAAATTAGCTCCAGGGCACCCAGTTACACATGTGACTAATTCTTACATGTAATTTGGAGATTTCCATCTCCGACGGTTTCTGACTTACAGCCATGGACGGCGGAAAGCCAGCCCTGGACGGCGAGCGGCTGACAGCGGACGGACGACGCTGCGCCATCGCATAAGCTCACAGGTTCGCTAAAAATGAAACGATTTCTGAAACAATAAAACACGTACAGAGTGAGAGAGACAAAGAGAGAGCTAGCGAAGCTTCTTGTTTACCAAAAATTTATGACATATTTTCTTAAAGATGTTTGTGTATAAACGTCATCTGTTTAGTTATTAAAATAATATCAAAGTAAAATGAATGTTCTTCTAACGCGTTAACATTTTTCCCAGCAGTTTTAGAAATGAGGTTAATCCTGATAAAAATGAGTATCCGGAAGCCGCCAAATTTAAGTAAATGAACCCAAGTTATGGAAAATGCAGGATATTTGATCAGTCCATAGGAAGAAACGTTTAAACACATCACACTTACTTATATCTTGCTTCGTCTACATGCGCGGTCACTTCAGCTCTGTTTTCTGCAACAGTATAAAGAAATGTGTCAGAGGAGAGGTAGATCAACAGTTATTCCGAAACATTGAAATTCATGAAGGTCACCCCAGGGCATATTGTTTTAATAAACTGCTTTGAACCCTTTATGATATGTAGTGTTCGCCTAGGCGATACAGCCTCAATAAGCAAGAACCATGGCTGCATTTGCGTATTCTGTGGCTGTAATTAATGTCAGCTAGGGTCCGTTTTACTGTTGTTGTTTTGGGATATAATAAAAGTTTATTTTCATATATAAAACTGTGATTGCACATAAAATAAACTTTCTGACTTTCTGACTTTAACATTGTAACTATGAATGTTGGACCTGGAAAATATAATTTTCCCAGAAGCCACTAGACTAAACGTTAACTATGTTACGACCAGCCATTGAATATATATATTCCATCGTCTTCCAGAGGTATTGACGTCAGGTATATAGAAATTAATATTATAAGGCCAATGGTGCCAGGGCGAGAGAAAGGAAATATTTTTTTTTCATTTTAATTTTACAGAGTGCCAAGATATTGTCATTATCTTAATGTTGCATAGTGCGTGAGACTTAAAACCTCAAGCAGTTGTCACGTAGAAAAAAAATGCGCTTAATATCGTTTTTTGGTCTAAAAAATGTGGGGGTTTATTGGCGTTCGAGATGTGTCGTTCGCCAACCCATTCATAAACCTTATCCTCTAACTCGAGCGGGTAGCTGATGTCAAATGAACTGCTCATATTTCTGACATTTAATTTTCGGTAAAGGATCGTCTTCTCCAATAATTCGTCTTAATGCACATTTCCAAAAAAATAAAGAAATTCTACCATGTACCTTGGTACACTTCTATTTACCGTGCCTGGATACGTTACCCGCTTTCTGTCGATGGGACACACCTCAGTGCAGACCTTGTGGTCATTTAACATATTCAAGCCGACACAAACGGAGGGGTAATGGTGTTTCATATATTACCCTATATGTTTGCTTCAGTCCGTAAATTATTTTGAAATGATTTATTAATGAAAGTGAAAACATATTTTTATTATATCCGACGGTATTTTTAAAGTCCACGCAGTATAAATGTTACTTTTTTAATCTAATTTTAAAAATATAAATTTTAATCGCATGGACAGGAAAGGAAAAATCACGTGGCTTCTGAATTAGGTGTCAACATTTAATGTTTTTCTTTAATGTTAATGTTGCTCATTGTAACATGTTAATTAAGTTTAGTTGAACGGACCTTTCTTATGATGCTCTTCATATTACATCATCATAATAGTACTGTATCATTGCCAATTTCCAAATTGACATTTCTATCACATAAAAATCGTATTTTCTCGATTTGTTATCACCTCGGTGAGACCAGGTTGGGGTCTGGTTTTGATTCAGAATTCTTTATGAAGGTAAGTATAAGCGCCAGTAATGTGGGATAATAACTTCAGGAAAGCGTGCAATGTGGACACGAATTGAATGGAATACATTATGTTGAATACATCATCAGGAATACGACGATCGACACGCTTGTGTTCTTCTAAAGTGCGAACACAGTTTAAAAATGTATATATATGATATGCCTTCCGTCCAGTAATTGTGTACGCCAATTAGACAGGATGCCTTATGTTGGATACAGTTTCAGTAATACGGTTATCAACACGTTTGCATTGCACCAATCAGGTGGCTCCCACACGGCTTGACCAAGAGGTGGTGAACACAACTCAGTTGCTCATGTTAGACCAACAGTCTGGCGAATGAGAGACGTTATGGAGAATCTGATCAATCATATAATGACTTATAGACCTTATAAAATCCCTGTGTATGTGATCTAATTGATACACCGTGTGAAAATTTGTGTTACTTATTTTTTGTAAAAACGGCTTTGATTGGTCAATATGATTTAGACTCAGGAGGTCCGCTGAAGAACCAGCTCAAAGGAAGAGGGTCTCGATATTCCTAACGTAAATATAGCTTAGTGAAGAGGTGGGTCACGATGTTTATCTTTGATCCTATGGTTAGCCGCTTATATATAAGATGTCACCATGTTTCAGTAAAAATGCCCCTTACCCGAAAGTTAACTGTCACGGGCATTCGTGTTGGCCCAAATAGCCTGGCGCTGTTAGGTTACAGAAAATTAAGTAATGTGTTTTCCCTCCGAGAACTGATTAAATTTAGTAATATATAACATGAACATGTTAAAACTGTTGAAAAAAAATTACATCACACTTATTTTATGAAAACTAAATCACAGTTTATATATTCTTGCTACAAGGAACCAAACATTTCGAGATAAATATTGTAAGAGCAATGATTACAATGATTTGTTTTAATATCTATATTATCATCACTTTATTGTAACAAGGGACCCATGGGTCACGGCGCTCAGCTGTTATATATGAACAAAAAATATGATTTGGAAATGAGGCACATGCTGGTTTTGTGTGGTAATATAGCTGTATTGTGAGTTGCTGGTGTTTAGCTTATGTAAGATTTTGATTGTTTCTTTGGAGACAGGAAATAGGATTGATGTCATTTACATTAATTGCACATGGAGTGTTATTGTCACACAGGTTTTGACTTGGCCATATTATATTATCCACATTGCAGTAGAAGTATTTGAAAAAAAAAGTCCTTATCAGTTATGTTAATTGTGTTTTTTTTTTCAAAAAAGTTAACTGTTATTTTATAATTACAGGTTATCCCTACCCAACAGTAGCGATAAACGAGTTTTACTATTTATAAAAAATTATTAACAAATATTGTCAAATATAATTTAAATTAAAAAATAAAAACAGCATCATCTGAATTTTTTTTTAAATAATATAATTGAAATATATAAAAATCGTAATAATACTATAAAATATGTTCCTGAAAGCATTTATGAATACATTTGAAAGTATCTGCATTTGTATTCAAAAACTTTCATTTTTACCTGTATTCCTATTTTTATGCATGAAATTATGGAGTACATATTCATATTTGGATTAAAACCCTTTTGCAAAATGTCTGGCATTTATTCAGTTACAGCCGAACAAAGTTGTTGAGAATCCAGAATATAAAAAATTTAAAAAAAAATTAATAATGATCATAATTACCTGGTTTTATGGCTTTAATTTATATTTAAAAAATAAAACTATTATATTCACTTTGGACTCCTCTTACATCAATCTACACATTAGACACAGCAAGAGTCTTATGACAATTTTTAACATTACAAAAATCATAATGAGAACTAGTCTAAGATCTGATTCTAATTATATTCGAATATTTGTATTTAAAAAAAATAAATCAGAAAAAAATTAAAGTAATCTCAGCTATAAAACCATTATATGTGTAAACTAGATGTGTCGGAACGACGCGAATGCCCCCGCCTTGGGCAAATTAGAAACATTTGTAAAATTTGGAAAATTTTTTAAGTTCAGGAGGTGTCGTATGGTCAAAAGTAGGTCAACAAGGGCAAAATGCAAACTCCATCTGTAACGGGTCATTATAAAGCAACACACCAAAAATCATGCCAGTATATGCAGGCATTGTGAAAAAAGTCCATATACATGTGCATTTTCCATAAAAATTTCTGTCTTTCATGAAATTTTCTATGTTTAGGAGCCGTAAAACAATCAAAAATAGGTCAACCGGGATGAAACGCAAACTCGATCTGTAACTGTCATTATCTGCCCACACAAAAAAAATCAGGGTGGTATCTGCAGGCATTGAGGAAAAAAAGTCAGTACATATGCATTTGTTATGAAAATTTTTCATGAAACTTTCTATGTTAAGGAGCAGTCAAATGGTCACAAGTAGGTCAACTGAGACAAAACAAGAACTCGATCTGTAACTGGTCATTATCTGCCTACACGTCAAAAATCAGGCCCGTATCTGCAGGCACTGCGAAAAAAAGTCCATACATGTGCACCTTTTTATGAAATTTTCTATGTTAGAGCACCGTCAAACGGTCAAAAATAGGTCAACTGGGACAAAACGTTAACTTCCTCTGTAACTGGTCATTATCTGCCCACACACCAAATATCAGGCCAATATCTGCACGTATTGTGAAGAAAAGTCTGTACAAGTGTATTTGTCATGAAAATATATATTTTACACGAAATTTTCTATGTTCAGGAGCCGTAAAACGGTCAAATATAGGTCAACCGAGACGAAATGCGAACTCCATGTGTAACTGGTCTATATCTGCCGACACACCAAAAATTAGGCCAATATCTGCAAGTATTGCGAAAAAAAGTCCGTACATGTGTATCTGTCATGAATATTTCTATTTTTCATGAAAATTTCTAAGTTTAGGAGCCGTAAAACGGTCAAAAGTAGGTCAACAGGGACGAAACGCAAACTCGATCTGTAACTGGTCTATATCTGCCCACATACCAAAAATCAGGCCAATATCTGCAGGCATTGTGATAAAAAGTCCGTACAACTGTTTGATTTCGGAATGACGGAAGGACGGAATGACGGACATGGGTAAAAGTATATGCCCCGGCCACTTTGTGGCGGGGGCATAAAAATAAAAGGATAAGAACACCCTATAAATTATACAAAGAGAGATTAAGAGATGGGCAAGTTTAATTTTATTAATTGAAATAAAGGAACCAGTATTATAAATTTTGATTATTTACACAGTCTTGTGACAACTGATACAGCCACGTGTCCCGATATCATTAGTGAAACATATTGACATTTTTTTTCAGTACTTGTCTGAGTAAAATTTAAAAAATTCTGACATATTTTTATTTTGTTTTTTTTTTAATTTTGCAATTAATATAAATTAACAAGATGGAACACTTTGAAAATACCTGGAAATTTATATTTATATTATCAACTGCATCTTTGTCTATCATTAATTTTCATCATATAATCCCTAATACATTAATTACAGGGGAATTCCCTGTTACTCACCAACTATTAAATTCCTTTTCTATTAATTTTTCTTAAAATTGTTATTATATACGTATAAAAATCATTTATTTATACTTTATTGTTATGTTGTTGGTCAAAACAATTACTAGATGAGTTGGGTTGGACACCTGGGTGAACTGTGGACTCCTGGATGAATAGCCATATGCTGCCTCGGTGACCAGTATATGCCCCGCCTCAAGCTTGCATAATTTGCCTGAAAGGTCAATAAGGTGACATACAGGTGACTAAGGAGGGGATTGGTAGAACCTGGGTGTGACATGGTCTCATAAAAACTTAAATAAAACCTACAGTTTTTGGCAAATTTCTTGCAATTTTCTAAACTAACAATTTAAAATCTTGATGTGTGCATGATATGAAAATATTATCAAGTGCTTACAGGAAACAAACATGCTATGGCCAAAGTTGGGCAAAATTGTTGTCACTGATTTTATATTTATGCTTATTACTTATAAAATTTAAAAAATTCAGAACTAATTTTGGTATACAATTGGATAATGTTATATCCCTGACAAAAAATCTCTAGCTTCAGCAATTCTCATGATAAGGAAGTAAATATATTTCTTGATTTTTTACAAAGTGTATTAATTATGTTCGGACAATTACGCAATACTGACATCAGTTCTGGCATGTGCATATCTAATGTATAGAAGAACATGTATTTTATATAAGATCAAAGTAAGATCAGTGGTTTTGATATTGGGCAGTCTTGAAGTGTAACAATTGTTTTTAAATGGAAAATTGAAGTTTTTTTTAATATTTTGAAGGAATTAAGTCCTAGTGACCAAACTTTTGGTATGGAAGGTAGGTGGACATCTAACTGTATGCCGAATTTGGGGAGCTGAGAGCAGGCCAGGGACGCTGGTGAGCTGAGCTCTAGCAAACTGTATGACACTGACTTGATCTAAACAATTCTTTACCTGGTGCTTGAAAACTTGAATAAAATGTACAGTTTTTGATCAACTAGTTTCAAATTTCAGATATTAACAGTTGAACTGCGTATTAAAACATGCTGAGAAAATTAAATCCATAGCAGTTACAGGAAATAATGTGCCATGGTCAAATCTTGGCAATATATATTTTTAGTATTTAGCGAAATACTCCTTCCCATGGTTTAGAAAGATCGAACTGATTGCATTTTTCTCTGTGCATCTTTTAATATGTGAAATAATTATTGAAAAACTTATATCAGAAGATGTATAAAAATTATTTATTATTTGTTAAACCCGGAATTTAGTTTTTATTTATTCATTTTGTCATCATTGACTGAGTTTATAATGTAACACAGTTGAAATACACTGGGTCTTTGAATTGCGTGTTATAGACACACTTTGTCCAAAACAACTTTTTCTGTAAAAAAAAAATATTTCACAATCATAGATCTGTTCTCACAACACAATAGTTCAGACTCATTTATGTTCTTTGCTCCAAATCCAATATCAGACACGATGTACATCTTAAGGAAAACCTATTTCTTCGCCATTGATGGAACATTAAAGGCCACTCAAATTAATGACCGCTACAAGTAATTCAAGGAGCAATGTAATATGCATGGAGCTGCTCGGACAAGCATCACTCTCGCTTTTTATTATTATATTATTAACTCATTACCAAGACAAACCGTCCGAGGCAATACCACGTAATGCCGTAATTTCCGCGACTCTATTTTACAACTCTATTTATTCTTTCGGAATCCTTAAGAACATTGTCAACTTGGTAATTTATAAAATCACTAGCACGTCAAAAGTTTTATATAACCCCTCAATAAAATTGATACAGCCGAGTGCTGAGAACGTGGTTGACCAGATCTGTCATTTACAAGATGTTTGATTGATCATTTTCAAATATTTGAAGAGTCCTCGCCTGTTATTGTAAATGTTCCCATGTCGTCCTCAGATTTCATATACGGTATATATTTCTCCAACTCATCCTACTTATAATTATCCGCTCACTGGAGGGGACCCCATTGCATAAAAATCTGGACAGAGAACCGTACTCCCCATACAAAGTGCCAAATACAGGTTTCCAATAAATACAATAATTACCAATATATCAATACATTCAACACTGTACCTTGGCATTGTCTTCCCTTTTCTGTATTCCTTTTTCCTCGCTTTCTGACAACGACGTAATTGTCAATTCATAGCGTGGGTCATTTGAATATTCTTACAGTGTGGTGTACCTCAGGTTGGAGTAATATACAGTTAAGGTCTTAGACTTTTCTTACATGAAGGTATTCCACATCCGGATTCCATGTTTCCTGTATGTAAGGCCAGGATATTTCAGGTAACTGGCGTTGTTAAGGCATTATCGAAACTTCCTTTCTTTGAACTTCACCATGTCTCCCTCTCAATTTTTGACAGAGCCCAAACTTAAAATGGTGCGATACTAATATATTGCTGATATATTTATTCAAAAAATAAATTATGTTGACTCGATGAACTATGATGATATCGATGACAAAATAATCTTTGCGATTATTGCTTTATCAGATGAGAATTGTTATAAAACAAAAATACAATTTTCATGACCGTTCACTTTATTAACATTCTGCGCCACATGGCAGTCATTGCAACTTCGTCCGTAAGAGTCCATAGTGATATTCCCATTCAAAATTATTTCAACTGAGTATGCTGCCTATTTCTCGTGCTCATCAAGACATTGGCTTACTTAAGCCAGCAGGTTCCGTCAAAGTGAGGTTATCTAAATACAATTTATCATAAGACTGAATTTTACTGATAATCTCATTTTGATAATCGATATTAACATTTGCCCCGAGATTAAGGTTTAGTACAAGGGATATAACACATACTGCATTCTGCAATATAATGACCAGCCACTTATAGTCGTTGACGTATTTTCGGTAAACAAATACCCTATTCCAAGGTTAATTTGCACGTCCAATCGTGGAAGAGAAAAGCTTGGGATTGTTTCAATAACTAATCAAATGCTGTAGTGTTCCCTCGAAATGACGCAATAGCCAAATAACTTTCTTAGCTCGGAAAACTCAGTAATGATACATTATTGAATATAGAAACGCATTCGTTTTTCATAGCTAATAAGCAAAATATTCCCATGGTTCTGGAAGATCTAATTGATTACACTTTTCTTTGTTTATCAAGTAGATATATTAAAATAATTTTGATGACTAAAATACATTACTAGATCTAAAAGGATTACATAATAAGCTGTTCAGCTCAGATTTTATTTTTTACTTTTTCATTTAATCATCACTGACGGGGTTTTTAAAATAATCTTTTGACATTTGAATACAGTGGGTCGTCTTTGAAACAAGGGAAGAACCGTGTTCCCAAAACAACATGCGTTTGTAAAAGAACAGTTCATAAGCACACAACGATTTTCAGATCATAATACTTCAGACTTCAAGTAATGCGTTACAAGATTACAACATCAGCCACGATTAAGAAAAATACCTATTTATTTGACAGTGAATTTATCATATAACCATGATGCATACTATCCAATATAATATATCGTAATGCGGTGAACTACAGCGAGTAATACCTTTATTTTATTCGCCAAGAAATTAACCTACTTAAAGATCTTTGTCAAACGTGATAAGTTATAAAATCACAGCAGCTTGAGATATAATTTACAATAATCTTTCAATATAATTGATGCAACTTAGTCCTAAAGTTTGGGGAATAAGCTTAATCAGATCGAATATATAAAGACAATTCGTATTTCTTAAATATTCGAAGAGAAAAAAACGCGCTTGACTCCTTGTATGTGTTCGTTAAAGTTCCTATATCGTACGCGGAACATGATTCTTCCACACATCTTAAAAAATAATCATCCGCTCACAAGTAGGGATTGGGGGGGGGGGGGGGGTTATTGCTTTACCGGGCCCCCTTATCATAACTCCGGATAAAGGATCAAAAAGGACCATTTGCTTTATATATTTCGTCCCAATACAATAAAAAAATTCAACTCTGTACCTTGGCACTGCCTTCTCTTTTCCGTATTCATTCTCATTGCCCACTTTCAGGCAATGGCGTAATGAGCAATTGTACATTTGATGACTCGATGAACTATTGGTGATATCAGTGACAAAAAGAAATCGATGGGGTTATTGAAATATCCTGCAGGAATGGCATTCTAAGCGTACTAAGTTGCTTCCAATAGAGATTTTTTATAATTGTAAATATGGAAAACATTGTATTATACTGATATTCTGAATATGAGATATTCTGATATTGGAACAAGAACCATAACACGATCTGAGTTCGGAAATATAATGACCAGCCGCTTATAAGAGCTCAGAATGTTTCAGTAATAATACCTCTTATTTCAACAGTAATTAACACGACCATTCGTGTAGGTAAAAAGCCTGACGCTGTTATTGGGACTAATCAAGTACTGTTGTGAGTAATCTCAAAAATTAATAAAAAAAGGACATTTCAGTCATAAACTGGGAACAAAAGCATTTTTGCTCTGAAAAAGTGAGTGTTGATAATTGATGAACGGGTAATTAACCAAACATTACCCTGTTCTTTGTTCATCAATTAAATATGTTAATAAATATTTTAATGATATGATATATGCCGGGATTTTATTTTTTTATTTATTCATTTTATCATCACTGACTGAGTTTATAATGTAACCATTTAACATTTAAATATATTAGATCCTTTACACGCGTGTCTTAGAAATATTTTGTCGAAACAACCAGCTTTTATAGAGGAAATGTTTATAAGACAGTCCTAATAACAAAGTAGTTCAGACTTAGTTTAAACTTCTTTGGCCCAAGATCCAATTTCAGACACAAAGATCTAAAGCAAAAGATATATCTTGGAGGGTGATGGAATGTTCAGGGCGACTCAAATTAATGACCGCTATAAGTAATTTACAATATACCGGGGCAACATAATATCCATAGAAATGCTGGGATGAGAATCACTTTGTTGTGGTCCTCGCTTACATGTTAACAATGATATCATTTTTTATAGGCATGTGCGTAAAATGATATCCCGTTCACTTTAGACAAATAAACGATTCAATACAATGTAATGTGGTAAACTGCAAAAGATGTATGACTTAACTGTCTTCGTCAAACCTAAATTCGCTAGCAGCTCAAGATTTTTATACAGCATTATTCAATATAATTCATCCATCGTGGCTGAGCACATGCTTCAACAGAGCAAACAAATGGAGGATGATTGATTAACCGTCTTTCCTAATTATTTGAAGAGAAAAACACTCTTGAATCATCGTTTGTTCTTAAAAAAAAGATTCTACAACTCATCCAAAAAATAATTATCCGCTCATTGGAGGGGGACCGTTCATGTAAAACGCCCCTATAAAGGACCGTGTTCCCTGTAGTTCTTTCCAATAAAGTTAATAAAATCAACTCGGTACCTTGGCACTGTCTTCCCTTCTCAGTATTCATTTCCCGTTGACCGCTTTTGGCAAGGGAGTGAGCGGCTATTCACAACGTGGGCCATTTGAATATTTCAACAGGCTGAAGAAATGTACCGTTAGGTCCAAGAGTATACTTATATGATTGTACATCTGGATTCCATGAATCCATCTGGATGTATATAGGGCCAGGTATTTTTTAAAATAACTCACACTGTTATGGTATTTAAAGCTACCTCTGGAGCTCTCTTGAATTTCTCCACGTCTGCAATACAAACATTAAATAGCGCGAAACGTATATATTGCCGATACAACTATTAGTGACTCTGTCAAGAATTAATGTATTATAATGACTCGATAAACTATTGATAAGAGTCATCACAAAAAAAATCGCTGTTTTGATTAATATATTTGACAGCAATTTTTATAAAACATACGATTTTGAAGAATGTTTACAGCTTAACGTTATCATTTTACGTTATTGTGTCATGTAATTATTAGTCTGTATCATTTAACAGTCATTGTAACTTGAGCCATAAAAGGCCAATGTGATATCAATATTCTCATTTATTTCTACTGTGCATGCTTGTGTAATGTTCATCAGGACAAATGCGTACTCCGGTAAGGATCTTTAATTAAATTCAACATAAAACTGTATTTTTACTGATAATCTCATTTTCATAATCGATTTAATCAAATCCCGAGGAATAAGGATAAGTACAAGAGATATATGCATTCTGCACTGTAATGATCAGAATTATTACAGATCACGATGTACCAGAAAAAAATATCCCTTATTTGATATGTTAATTGCCATGGCCATTCGTGTAGTTGAACCGCCTGCCACTCTCAAGGTAACATTTCGTGATTTATGACGTTTCCCCCAAGAACGCAGAAGCGCAGAATAAATACTCGATACATTCTTGAACGTATGAAACAAAAATGCATTTCATGGCTCATTAGCAAAAAAAATAAATAGTTTCGGGAGATCGAACTGAATACACCTTTCTTTGCTTATCAATTAAATATTTTATACACTTGTTGATGAAAAAATATATAACAATATGTAGTAAATATTTGATTTTTTTTTCATTCAATACTTATTCATTTTATCAAAACTAGGTTTATATTGTGACCTTTCAGAACTTTGAAATACACTAAGCTTTTAATATGCGTGTCCTAGACCGATCTTGTATAAACAACTTTTGTCTTTAAAAGAAATGTGTCATAAGCACACAATAGTGCTCATAACATAGTAAATCAGACTCGGTTGAAACTTCTTTTGCCCAAGATCCAATTTCGGACAATTTTTTTGTATGACAGGGATGGAACGTTCAGGGCGCCTCAAATTAATGACCGCACCTAGCAATTCATAATGCAGGGCAGCAGTGTATAACCCATAGAGCTCTTGGGATAAAATCACACCTTAGTTGTCATCATGCATTTTTATTATGACATGAAATTTTAAACGCAGTATAAAAAATTATAATCTAATCACTCAGACAAACCGTTCTGTATAATACAAAGTAATGGGGTAAACCTCTGCCTGCAACCAATTTATTTGATTTTGTCGCCAACCTCAGGGGATAAAGGCTATGAACGTTCTTTGTCAAACTTGGTAATTTATAAAATCAACAACAGCTCGAGATATTTTGCAAAATTCCAAGAGTGGTTAACACATTTGTATCCTTCCTGCCAGGAACTTTGTTTCAACCCATTAATTTATGAATAAAATAAATAAATTGCCCTCGCTCCATAGTTTGACCTAAGAATCCTTAGAACAATTATTTTTAGGCCTGGCATGAGTAAAATTATCCAGATCATGATATGTAATGATATAAAAATTCCACCTAACAAATTAAATATATTCAAAAGACCATTACACGGACAAAGCAAATGGCACGCATATAGGGACCACGCCCTTGATTTAATGGCCTATCGAAGCCAGTTATACGAAATACTTGACGTAAACATCCTTCAATTGCAACAGACGGTCACTTGCTTGCTTATTAGACTCTGTTTGTTCCACATAATTGGAATCCGTCATGAGTTCTTAGTAATATTACCAATAATAGGACAGTCTGACACATAGGGCGTGCCAGGCGGGAAGCCCGTGGACGCTATAATCGGTTGTCTTTCCTAGTCAACAAGCTGCTAACTTGAAACCTAGCCAAGATAATTATGTAAATCCTATGACCGGTTTGATTGTTTTGCAAGATTTCGTTGGATGTTTGCGTTCTATTCCCACAAAAATAGGTTCAAATCTGATATCTGTCTTATGTTATGTTAATTTATACATTATTTTTTTGTATTAAACATGTTTGTAAACTGATACAAAGGAGACAAACTTGGTTTTAAAGTATGATTAAATTTAACAAAACTATGGTTCTACGAGCTCAGAACAGAAAATATGATGCTTAAGGGAGTTTTTCTTTGTTTCTTTAATATTTTTACCATTAGAGACCAAGTGCGTTGAATTATGCAAGCTTCCCACGAAAATACACTAACATGCCTGAATTATTAAACTGTTGTCTATGTCCATTGTCAAGAACCTGGTCTTCTTTTGATAAAAAATATCCATGCAAAATGAGAGCGGCCAATCCGTAGAACATTTATTTTTGTTGTCGTAGTTCAATATCCGTTTCAGAACTGCAATACATTTTATCTTGACTGAAGTGAATGAATGCAGAGCGTGTTTAGGACGCAATAGGCGCGCCCCACCCCATCCACACCCCGAAAGCCTCGGTCACAACCCGCTACGGTCAACCCACACCGTAGAGTTCGTATGGTCTTTGAAACCGCAGGAATATTTATGCGGCCGACGTGCGGCAACGGTAAGATGTCCTCGTTCTCACGGCTTTCGTACTGTCAAGTAAGTTTATCCTGCGGTCTCCGCAAGCTAACCTTACGGAAGAAGCAAAGATCCATATCGACAGCCGCAGGTACCCCGCACGTCTCTCGGGTAGCCAAGTAGGCGTTAAAAATCGCAAGGGCACCCTACGACATCCGTACGTCTGCTTTCCGTCGCCCGTCCGGAGCGCATAAGTGGCTGTCTGACGCGCCAACGCCGCATCAACTTAAGCGCTTGCGCTAATGCCAGTTACAGTCGTTGTGGAGTATTTTCGGCCTTTGAAAATCGCAGGGTTGCCGTACGTCAACCGCACGGAATAGCCAAAAGTACAAGCCTTACGGAGACCGTATCCCTGTTAACACCGAGGCTTAAAATATGCTAAATAAATTAAAGGGGAGACTCAACTTCGTAAATTGTCAAGGAGTGCCTAATCTTTTTGCCAAATAAGCTCACAAATTTGTATATGTAAGGCCCAAACTGTTTCCATTTAGTAACAGTATAAGATGACACCCTCTAGTCGCTTTGATGGACCAAACAAAATCCTCATTGGAAGCTGGTGCTAATGCATAGGTCAAGGAGCACGACAATCCTGGCGGCTGGACATTGAATACCGGTTCTGTGATTGTTTCACGTATCCTCAGTGTGTGGTGTTCAATCCCCGCCGGTTTTATCTAATTTAAAGCTTGGCCTGTGAAAGATGAAGTTAGCAGGTACACCGTTACGGGGGTAGGACGGAGTGGTGCCCGATCCACCAGGAATTTCCTATATCTACAGTAGACTAATATGTTTGAAAATGTGGAAGTCTCATTTAGATTTTATTTAAGCTTATATCAATTTTAATTGAGACCCCGCGTTGGTCCGATATAGGGCGACAAAAATGCGCATCCCGTTTGTCATTTGAGAAACATGCATATGGAGTTTTTGAGGAGTCCAAAACTAAGGGACCCGTACCGGCCAGGAACTTCCTAAAGGGTCCAACGAAGTATTGTAGAAGTCTCACTTGATTTTGTTAGCCTAGGAATTTCTTATGAGGCACAAAAAAGCTCGAAAATTATGAAGTAACGTGTTTAACGAATTGCTTATAT
The DNA here is from genome assembly GCA_026874595.1 of Sipunculus nudus. Classification (NCBI taxonomy): domain Eukaryota; kingdom Metazoa; phylum Annelida; class Sipuncula; order Golfingiida; family Sipunculidae; genus Sipunculus; species Sipunculus nudus. The sequence goes on along the minus strand of CM049307.1, from coordinate 56,816,077 downwards.
GGAGAGTTTCTAGAGTGAGTGACCAAAGGGGCCCAGTCCCAAGAGATTCCTATGTGAAGAACACAAAAAATATCAGAAAATCTCTTTGGCCTTTATGTTAACTAACATTTATAATGCTGTCATCAGGAAGACCCAAGGAGCCCAGCTAAATGCATGTTAATGCAGAACTTGGTTTTTTTTTCAGGTATATATATATATAAAGTTTTTTATCGGAAGGGACTCGGACCAAGGACTTTCGGAATGCACAAAAACAGGCTTGACGATGAAATCTCAGATTTAGATCTCTCATTTGTCTAAAATAGCATAAGCTAGTTTATGCAGGTTTAAACCCGTCGGTTCCAATGGGTCTTGGTGGGCCAGGAGTTCTTAAGGCCCATAAGTATGCATGGAAATGTAGAAATTCCTGAGTATTAGTGCACAATAGTTTCGGTATAGCAGAATGGTAAATTTTATAGTTAGAACAAGAGATCCGTACATGGAAGACATTAACCAAAATTAGTATTTATTTGCATTAATTTTACATGGTCCGGAGGCTATTGAAAGCGTACATTTTTCTTCAGAAAGTACATGCCGTTTGTTTTCATCTTACTCTTACCTTGTTTTAAGTCTACATCAGGTATACAGTGTTAAGTATACTTCTTCAATCAGTATAGCCTTGGATTAAAATCGATTAAAGTGTTTATTACATCCGTAAAACTGAATGTTTATTACCACGAAGAAAAAAGAGATGGCCCGAAACCTATTGTACCGCCTTGAAAGATTTCTCTCGGAGGCCCTGCTTAGTCTCCTTCAGAGCGTTAACATATTTACCTAAAAAAACACTGAATGAAATATTTTCTTTCTGCTCGAACATTATTCATTTTTAATTTATCTAAATAATTTGATCGATTATACAAATTACCAATCGTCAGTAACTATCGTTCCTGACGCAAATTAGACCTAACTCTTTGCAAAGGCCAAAATCTGAAGAAACTGTGGCTTTTTAATTAAAAAAAAATAATATCCGATAGGGTGTATATAGAACATAGCGCGGTCGTGAGCCCCCCCCCCCCCCCGATGATATAATCCTGCACACGCCCTTGCCATAAATATGACAAATCAAATGATGAACCATCATTTTCATTCTGACACAAGACATTTTCACCTGAGGTTGCGTTTGTCTCTTTTTCATGGACCTCTATAAACATTTGAAATTACGCTTATATTTCGACAACAATAAAAATCTGAATTCTTTTCAATAAACCTAATTAAAATAAGCAAAGCGTGTCGACCATGTCATAATTTGTTATATTCACTAGGTCACATTTGGGCTTAAGGTCTTGAGTTGTAGTGTTCATTCTTTCCAAAGACGTACTGTGACCCTCGAGTGTCAGCTTTTTACTTCCTGATAAAAATGATTAAAATGTTAACTTTCTTAAAAGACCATTACATGACATATCTGATGACAAGCTTAAACGAAACTCATTCTCTTTTGTGTGTTGGTCAAAGTTCAAGCTGTCCATACAGTCAAATGAGAAGTTCCGAACGGCATGGGCGTCCATATAGGGTGGGGAAGGGAAGTATACCCCCCCCCCCAAACACACACACACACACTCTTTCGGCAAGGGTAGATGGTCAATATAATCGAACCCCCCCCCATTAAAAAAATAATATTTATATATTGAAAATTAAATATATATCAATTATTAGAATTATAGACTGTTGTTCCAATTAAAATATGAAATACTACATCTAAACCTAGTTTTGAATTAACTTATCCTGGAATCAGCATATCTTAATTAATATATATATATATATATATATATATTTGTATATATATATATTTGTATATGTTGTAATATATTTGAAATTTGATTTAGTATATATATTAGATATGTGTCAACCGTCGCTTACAAATGTGAAATGTGTCATACGGTAGCCGTATATATATATATATATATATATATATATATATATATATATATATATATATATATATATATGTGTGTGTTTGGATTACGGGTGTAATTGTAGGTGTGTGTTCGTGAATGTACATGTGTGTGTGTCTGCAAGTCACCCCCCACTGTGGAAAATAAATTGACGCCTATGCCAAACAGGTTCATATATCTCCTGTCTTTATGGAGCTGCACTCTCTTACAATATATATTACCACGCGCCAAATTAATTTCACTTAAGGCCAAGGTTATACATGTAGACTTACAAATATATTATTACTAATTAGACCTGACAGGATGGGCCATGGCAGACAAAAATCGTAGCCGAGCGTCGTTCACGAATTTAGGAAAGCGGAGTCAGTGGCCACATTTTGGAGGTTTATTGGTGACTGGCGCAAGAAAATCTTGCCTGCTGTCTCATTTTGTATAGCACTAAATGGGGTTTTACTATCTTGTTGAAAGACAGAGTTATTTCCATGTGTTAAAGACGCATTTACGGACTAGGGGATCCATGAAGACGCTGAGACATTGATGTATCTCCTTGGATGAGTACTACGCTTTTATCGGTGGTTCTATCATTTGGCAGGAAGTGTACTAGGTGTGGTCCACTGCCAGGTTCAATTTTGCTCGGTCATCATTTAAATTCCCTTGATATATATGTTTTCACTTTAAACAAAAAATTTGCACGGATTTGATAAATCCCAACAATTTAGGACGAAGGGTTTTACCATATATAACTCAATGTCACAGTTTTTGTATTAAGGTCTAAATGTAGAGAGATCAGATTACGATTTTAATTTTTTTTCCCTTTGATATTCCATACTATTCTAATATACAAGGCAAATGAACTAATTAGACCTATAAAATAATGAAACGATTTCTGAAAACATAAAAACACTTACAGAGAGAGAGAGAATTTCCACCAATTAATGACAAATGTTTCTTAAAGGGGTTTGTGTATAAACGCCATCCGTATAGTTTTAAGTGACTAATTCCAATAAAATCAAATTAAAATGCATGTTTTTCTAATGTGTAAGCATCGTTCCCAGCCGTTTTAGAAATCCTGAAAAAAAAATCAGTATCCGAAAAGCCGTCAAATTTAAGAAAAATTAACCCAAATAATGGAAAACGGAGGATATTTGATTAGTCCATAGGAAGAAACATATAAACACACAACACTTACTAATATCTAGCTTTTTCTACATGCACCGGTGTACCTTCACTTCAGCTCTGCTTTTCTGCAACAGCATAAAATATGTATCAGGATAGAGAAAGGTAAACAGTTATCCCGAAATACTGAAATTCATTAAGGGAACCCCAGGCAGGGCATTTTGTTTTAATGAACTGCTTTGAACCGTGTATAATTTTTGAGTCGTCGGATAGAAGGTACAGCGTGAATAAGCAAGAACCATGGCGGCATTTGCGTATTCTGTGTCCCTGGCCGTAATGAATGTAAGCTAGGGTCCTTTCACAGGTTTTTTTTAGGGGGGGATATAACCGTAGTTTATTTGCATATTTATATATAAAACTGTTATTGAACATAAATAAACCTATTGTTTCTGACTTTTATTATTGAAACTATGGGTGTATGTCCAGGAAAGTATAATTTCCCAGAAGCAACCAGGCTAAACTATGCTACGACAAGCCATTGAATATATATATTCGGCCGTCTGCCAGAGGAAATGACATCAGCTATAATTCAATAAATATTATACAGTTCAATGCTGCCAGGACCAAAGAAAAGAAATATTTTTTTTCCATTTTAATTTTACAGAGTGCCAAGACATTTTCATTATCTTAATTTTGCAGAGTGCGTGAGACTCCATGCCTCAGTTAGATGCACGAAGAAAAAAAAAAAAAAACATGCGCTAGACACATGGTCTATTGTCGTAAAAACTTTTTTATGGCATTCGAGATGCTTTGTTCGGAAGCCCATCATAAAAATTATCCTCTTACTTGAGCGGGTAACTGATGAAAAATGAACTGCTAAAATTTCTTACTTTTTATTTTGGATAAGAATCGTCTTCTCCTATAATTCGTCTTAATGCACCTTTCCATTAACGTCAAAAAAGTTCTACCCTGTACCTTGGAACTCCTCTATTTACCGTGCTCGGTTACGTTACCCGCTTTCTGTAAATGAGACAAACCTCAGTGCAGACCGTAGGACCATTCAAAATATACAAACCGACACAGACAGATGGGCGATGGCGTTTCATATATTAACCGGATATGTTTGTTGGAGTCCGTAAATGAGATTTAAAAGAATGATAAATGAAAGTGAAAAACATAATATTATTATACCCGATGGTATATATATAGACTTCGCAGTATTCATGTTACTTTTTAAAGTTTTAATTTGAGTTATTTAATGTGTTTCCTCTTGCTCATTGTAACATGTTAATAAAGTTTATTTTAACGGACTTTTTTTTCATGACGCAGTTCCTATTACATTATCATAATATTACTGTATTGAATGCCGATTCCCTGACTCCAAATTCACATTTCTGTCACATAAAAGTCGTCGTATTTTCACGATCTTTCATTTCTGTAAAACCAGGTAGGGGTCTGGTTTTAATTCAGAATTCTTTATGAAGGTAAGTATAAGCGCAAGTACGTGTACTTCTGTGCGATGATAACTTTCGGAAAGCGTAACATGTGAACACGCATTGAATGGAATACTTTATGTTAAAAACGGCATCAGGAATACGATAATCAACACGCTCTTTTTCTTTTTAAGTGCGAACAAGGTTTACAAATGTTCACATATGATACGCTTTCAAGTGTGCATTGTAAACACTTATTATACATAACACCTTTTTTTTGAATACGGTTCCAGGCATACCGTATTGGCCCCATTTGTATTCTTTTAAGAATGTACAAATGTACATGTATGATAGGCTATCCGTGCATTACCTGTGTACGCCAATTAGACAGGATACCTTATGTTAAATACAGTTTCAGTAATACGGTATTCAACACGTTTGCATTGAACCAATCAGGTGGCTCGCTTGCGGCACGACCTGGGAGCGGTGAACTCAACTCAGCTGCTCATTTTAGACCAACAGTCTGGCGAATGGGACACGTTATGGAGAATCTGACCAATCATATAATGACTTATATACCTGATATGTTCCGTGTTTATGTGATCTGTTTGATACACCGTGTGAACATTTTTATTTCTTCTTTTTTTTACGTAACAACGGATTTGATTGGTCAATATGATTTCAACCAAGGAGGTCCGATGGAAACCCAGCTCTCACGAAGAGGGTCTACGATATTCCTAACGTAAATATTTATTAGTGAAGAGGTTTGTCAAAATGTTTATCGTAGATAAAGTGGTTAGCCGCTAACATCTTAGATCTCACGATGTTTCAGTAATAACGCCCCTAATTCAAAAGTTAACTGTCACGAGCATTCGTGTTTGCCTAAATAGCCTGCCGCTACTTAAATGCAGCTTATTAAGTAATGTGTTTTTTCCCTCCGAGAACTGATTTAATTCAATAATGAACAACATGGGCATGTTAACATTTGAAACTATTATAAAAAGAAACCTACATCGAACTTATTTTCTGAAAACTAAATCACTGATGATATATTTTTGCAAAAAGGAACTAAACATTGAGAGATTATAATTTGAACAGCAATGATAACGGTGATTTTTTAATATCTATATTATATTAACTTAATTGTCATTATTAATTATTATAATCATCATTATCATCTCAGGTAGCATGGGCTTTTCAAGAAAAAATAATAGTGTAGGAATAACACTAGAAGGTAAATCATGGGTCTTTTTGTACAAAAGCCTTTCTTTGTTCTAAGTTCCATAGTAGACATCAGTCTTTACTCGGTATTCGGTCTTCAAATTCATTTTAAAGTTTTTTGGTCAAAATCCAATATCACAGCACGATGAGATCTTAAGCAAAATCCAGTAGTTTGACAGTGATGGAACGTTCGGGGCGACTCAATATTCAAGGCCGCGTCAAGCAATCCATAATACAGCATGCAATGCCATACCCACAGAATTACCGGGATTTTAATTTTTTGGTGGATCATTTGATAGAGCTAGACTGGGATCCTGTAACTTCTGGTCCACTTACTACCTAATTATATTAAGTTTGTTCGTTTAACTGATTATATTCAGATCATTTCATTCAGTTTTAAATATGAACTTGAATTATGTTGAATAATGTTGGGAACTGTAGGCCCTGTGGCCATTTTTCCTTAATAAATTTCTGTTCATTTACTATCTAATTATACTTCCGCTGCCGCAAGGTTCCGACAGTGATGGAGAGATAGATTTAGATTGAATTTTTTGTAAAGTTAGAATAATGTCGTAGGACTGATCCATTATATTCTTGATGTATTCTGGATCAGAGAATTATTAGTTATGCTTGAAAGATTCTTTATTTGGTGGGTTAGAGCAATTCAGAAAATCACCCTGCTCTAGTAATAGTGAAACTTGAAATTTAAGGGCGAGAAATTGACAGGAATGTCTTCTAATTTGGACCACACTTGTTTGACACACTTTAAGAAAAAGGCTTCTTCTAAGCACCCATATGGTTCTGTCTGGAACCATGGTTGCAGAAAGAACCATTTTCTTGGTGAAAAGGTTCAACATAGACAGACCAGAAACGAGCTAACTCCCGTATTCGTGGGTTTTTTTCTAATTTGTTATTTTTCTTCTCATGAATGATTTATGCATGATAATTGTTTTCATAATACTTAAATTATTGATTCAACTCAATTGTAAGCAGGATAAACAAATGTGTTGCCAAATCACATTAAAAAGATAATTGGTTAATCATAGCTCCATCATATCTGAAAGAAAACATTTTCTCGTAAAAATTAATTTCCTTACGACATCCGAGGCACACAGTTATCCAACGCATCGTTAAAAAAAATATCCGCTCACTGGAGCGGGTTATTAATATAGCAAGCCCGTCTGTTACGACCCATAATGTAATAACTGGCCCATAATGTAATAACGGCCCATATTGTAATAAAAACGACCCATAATGTAATAATAGCCAATAATGTAATAAAAAACGGCCCATATTGTAATAACTATACCCTGCCCATATTGTAATAAAATCGGAAGTGGGTAAAACGGCCCATATTGTAATAAAATCGAAGGTGGGTAAACGGCCAATAATTTTATAAATCAAAGTTCATGCAACTTAATTTAGACAATTCAAATATTGACTTCTCGTGACACGAATGTGTAAGTGAACATACAAGTATGAAAAACCACTGGATTACATAATGACTATTTGTTTAAAACGGTGACCAAGCTAATATGAGCGAAATATGGCCATGATTCATGATTATCCTTTTGTTGAATCAGTGTTTAAATAGGGTGATAAAGTATTTAAACAAGATAATATATATATATATATATATAAATATATATATATATATATATATATATATGTATGTATATCGCCAAAATGTAAATATTTTGTCAATTTTAACAGATAAAATATACAAAACTCTCATTATCGATACTTTTTAATGTATTTTAATTCTTTTTTAAAATATAAATGAAAGTTTAAATTTCAGTGCGTTTTGCTCAATGTATCATAGAGAATATTTTATATGATCTCTCGAAACCTCCCGAGATTTGGAAATTATAAATGGAGGTACTGCTGCAAATTTTTGGTGCCTATGTATGTACTGGTTAAGATGTCTTAGGTTAACATGTATAACACGTCGTATAGATTAAGAGCTTTCAACGCACGTATTTGAAGTTAAAACCTGGATGCGTCATTCGTGCGATTAAAGAGTTTACAATTTAATTTTTAAAAATAATTAGCCCGAACAACAAAACAACAATTTGAAAATGCCGGTTTCTGTGTATTAGAGGTAGAGCATAGGGCGCAGAGCGGGGAGATTCAGGGGCGTAACCCGGTTTGAGGGAGGGCAGGGGGCCATGATTAGTGGCGGATTTAGAAATTCGAAAGTTGTAGGGGGGGGGGGGGGCGCTAATATGCATACATGGGTACTATGACAACTGTTATATATACGTATATATATATATATATATATATATATATATATATATATATAATTAAAATAATAATAATAATAATAATAATAATTATTATTATTATTATTATTATTATTATTATTATACGTTATATTTTAGTGTATGAAAATATGATTTTTTTTATTCAATTGTGAACCATGGTTTCATTAAGGTTGGTAACAGGTTCATGGAGAGGGTATGGGAGGGGGCAGGATATTATGTAAATGACACTAAGCGTGTGCCCTGTCATTCTTGAGCTTAAACATATGTTATTACAATATAAATATGTTATTACAATATGGGTCGTTTTTCCCACTTCCCGTTTTATTACAATATGGGTAGGGTATGATTATTACAATATGGGTCGTTTTTATTACAATATGGGCCGTTATTACAATATGGGCCGTTTTTTATTACATTATGGGACGTTATTACAGTATGGGCCAGTTTTATTACAATATGGGCAGGGTATGATTATTACATTATGGGTCGTTTTTATTACAATATGGGCCGTTATTACATTATGGGCCGGTTATTACATTATGGGTTGTAACACCGTCTGTCTTTATTAAATTCAACTCGAAGAAACATTTTTTTCTTTAATGCGTCTTTACACAACTTTACTTCCGAGGCAATTTAACGTAATGCGGTAATTTTGGCGGACCGTATTTTATTCTGTCGGAACCCTTAAGTTTTTTTGTCCAACTTGGTAATTTATAAAATTACTAGCAGTTCAAGAGTTTTATATAACCCTTCAATATAATTGATACAACTTAGTGCTGAGAACATGTTTGACCAGATTTCTTTTATTGTAGATGATTGATTGATCATTTTCAAATACATGAAGAGAAAATATGCGCTTGACTCCTCGTCTATTATTGTAATGTTCCCACGACGTCCTCAGATTTCATTTATGGTACATATTTCTCCAACTCATCGTACTTATAATTATCCACTCACTGGAGGGGACCCCATTACATATAACTCTGGACAGAGAACCGTACTCCCCATACTAAGTGCCAAATACAGGTTTCCAATAAATACAATAATTTCCAATAAATCAATACATTCAACACTGTACCTTGGCATTGTCTTCCCTTTTCTGTATTCCTTTTCCCCCGCTTTCTGACAACGACGTAATTGGCAATTCATAGCGTGGGTCATTTGAATATTCTTACAGGTTGGTGTACCTCAGGTTGGAGTAATATACAGTTAAGTCTGGACAGAGAACCGTATTCCCCATACAAGTCCCAGATACAGCTTTCTAATAGATTCTAAACATTCAACACTATAACTTGGCACTGTCTTTCCTCTGTTTTCATTCTAGTTTCGCTTTCTGAAAACAATGCAATGGACAATTCACAGCGTTGGCCATTTGAATATTTTATTTAGTTAAGGTCTAAGATTATTCTGACACGAATGTACGCCAGATCCGAACTCCATGTATCCTGTACGCAAGGCAAGGAAGTTTTAGGTAACTGGCGTTGTTAAAGCATTTGACGATTTCTTTTTTTTTAAACTTCACCATGTCTCCCTTTCAATGTTTGACAGAGCACAAACTTTAAATGGCGCGATACTTATATATCCCTGAATCAATTATAGAAAAATCAATTATGATGACTCGATGACCTTTTATCAGATGAGAATAGATATAAAACAAAAATACAGTTTTCCTGACCGTACACGTTATTAACATTCTGGACCACATGGCAATCATTGCCACTTCAGCCATAAGAGTCCATCCAGATATTCCAAGTCAAAATTATCTCAACTGAGTATGCTGCCTTTTTCTTGTGCTCATCAAGACATTGGCTTACTCTAGTCAACGGGATGCGTCAAAATGAGGTTATTTAAATAGATTTAAACATAAGAATGTATTTTACACATAATCTCATTTCGATATTCGATATTAATATTCATCCTGGGATTAAGGATTAGTACGAGAAATATAACACCCTCTGCATTCTGCAATATAATGACCAGCCACTTATAACCGTTGACGTATTTTCATTCAAAAACACTTTTTCCAAAGTTTATTGACACGACCAATCGTGGAAGTGAAAAGCATGGGCCTGTTACAGTAACTAATCAAACCTGTAGTGTTTCCTCCAAGGACCCAATAGCACGGAACAAAGACCTTTAAGTCATAAACTGAGTAAAAATAATGTTTTTAGCTCGAAAAACTCAATAATGATACATTGTTGAATATATAAAACGTATACGTTTTTCACGTCTAATAAGCAAAATATCCCCATGGTTCGAGAAGATCTAATTGATTTCACGTTTCTTTGTTCATCAAGTAGATATGTTAAAATCATTTTGATGACAAAATACATCACCAGATGTAAAAAGATTACATAATGAGCTGTTCAGCTCGGATAGTTTTTACATATTCTCTAAGTTTTTATTTACATTTAAAGTTTTTACTTATTTATTTTATTATCACTGACTGAGTTTTACCGTAATCTGTTAATAATTCAGTACACTGGGTCGTTGTTGAAACATGGACCGTATTCCCAAAACAACATGGGTTTGTTATGGAAATGTTTCATAAAAACACAACAGTTCTCAGATCATAGTACTTCAGAATTCAGGTAATGTGTTACAAAATCCAATATCAGCCACGATGTAGAGCAATACCCATTTATTTGACATGTTTAAAATCTAAACATGATCAATACCATCCAATATAATACATTGAAATGCGGTAAAAAACCATGGTGTGTGGTATGTTTATTTTATTTTGTCGCCAACTTCAGAATCTTACCAACTTCTAGTTCTTTGTCAAACGTGATAAGCACTAGCAGCTCGAGATATTTGTCATAATAATCGTTGAACATTATTAGTCGTAAAGCGTCGGGAAAATGCTTGATCAGAGCAAATATTTTAAAGATAGTTCGTATTTTCTTAATATTCGAAGAGAAAATCGTTTGTTATTGTTAAAGTTCCCACACTCACGGTACATAATAATTCAACACATCTTAAAAGTAATTATCTGCTCACAATAAGGAATGGGGGGGGGGGGGGGAGGGGCGGGGTTTTGCTGTACCAGGTCCCCTAATATTTTTCTCTGGATAAAGGATCAGAAAGGACCATTTTCTTTTATGTACTTCGACCCAACAGAGTCAATAAATTCGACTGTGTATCTGGCACTGCCTTCCCTTTTCCGTATGCATTCTCGTTAATCGCTTTCATGAAATGGCGAAATAAGCAATTCTACATTTGATAACTCGATGAACTATTGATGATATCAAAGACATAAAGTCAATGGGGTTATTCACATATCTTAAAAGAATGGCATTCTAGGCGTATTAAGATGCTTCAAAGAGAGGTTATGTGAATAATGTTAAATAGAAAAAAAACATTGCAGTTTACTGATAATCACATTTTGAGAAAAGACAGATATTAATATTTCTAACGGGTTAGGGATTAGAACAAAACGCATAAAGCGATCTGAGTTCGGAAATATAATGATCGGCCGCTTATAGGAGCTCAGGATATTTAAGTAATAATGCCGATTATTCAAATAGTAACGAACACGACCATTCGTGTAAGTAAAATTCCTGACGCTTTTATTGTGACTAATTAAGCACTGTTGTGTGTAATCCAAACCGTTATACAAAAAGAACATTTCAGTCATTAACTGGGAACAAAGTATTTTGGCTCTGAAATATTGAGTGTTGTTAATTGATGGACGGGTAATTAACATTTCAATGGTACGGGAAGTTTGAGCTATTTTCCCTTTTCTGATTTCCCTTTTCGTTGTTCATCAATTAAATATGTTGAAAGATTTTAATGATATGTTATATGCCTAGATTTGATTTTTTATTTATTAATTTTATCATCACTGGCTGCGTTTATAATGTAACCCTTTAACTTTTAAATACATTAGATCCATAGCTCGCGTGTCATAGAAACATTTTGTCGAAACAACCAGCGTTTGTAGAGGAAATGATTTATAAGACAGTCATGATAACATAGTAGTTCAGACTAAGTTAAAACTTCTTTAGCCAAAGATCCAATTTCAGACACTATGAAGATCCTAAGCAAAAGCTAGTTCTTTGACAGTGATGGAACGTTCAGGGTGACTCAAATTAATGACCACTACCAGTAATTCACAATACACGGGGGCAACGTATCCATAGACCTGCTGGGATGAGAATCACTTTGTTGTGGTCTTCTTTCATTTTTACAATGGCATCATTTCTGCAGTATGTGCGTAAAATGACATTCCGTTCACTTCAGACAAATAAACGATTCAATACAACGTAATAAGAAAACTTCAAAAGAGGTATTACCTTAATGTTCTTTGTCAAACTGAAAATCGCTAGCATCGCAAGATTTTTATACATCATATTTCAATATTTTTCATCCAACGTAGTCGTAATCTGTTGAGCACATGCTTCAGCAGAGCGAAAAATGGAAGATGATTGGTTTACCGCATTTCCTAAATATTCGAGTGAAAAATACTCTTTGACTTATCGTCCGTACTTATAAAAGTTCCAATAGCGTCCGCGGTTCATAATTTTCTCACTCATCCTAAAAATAATTATCCGCTCATTAGAGGGTGACCACTCATGTAAAAAGCCCCCTTATATTTAACTCCGGATAAAGGACCGTCTTCCATCTATTTCATCCCAATAAAGTTAATAAAATCAACTCTGTAAAATGGCACGGTCTTCCCTTTTCAGTATTCATTTCTCGTTGACCGCTTTCTGGTCACGGCGTGAGTGGCAATTCACAGCTTGGGCCATTTGAATATTTCAACGGGCTGAAGTAATGTACCGTTAGGTCCAATAATATATTTAGATAACTCTCGTTGTTGAGGCATTAAAAAGCTACCCCTGAAGTTCTGATTAATTTCACCACGTCTGCAATACAAACTTTAAATAGAGCGATCCTTGTGTTTTGCTGTATTGATGACTCTGTCCAGAACCAATGGAATTATAACGACTCGATACACTATTGATAATGGTGATGACCAAAATAAATCACTGTTTTAATATATTTGACAAAAATCAATATAAGATAATACGATTTTCACGAATTTTTACAGCTTTACGTTACAGTTATACGTTATTATCAGTCTGTATCATATGATAGTCATTGTAACTCGGGCCATTCAAGGCAAGAGTGATATCAATATTCTCATTTATTTCTACTGTGCATGTTTTTTTTGGTTTTTTTTTTTGTAAAAAAAAAATCTGCTCCCTGGAGCGGGCCTCTGGACTTCCTTACATTTTAACTATGGATAGAATACCGTCTTTCTTATAATTCTTCCCAATGTTACTTTAAATCAATAAATTCAACCCTGTACCTTAGTACTACGTGTTTCCATGTTCCCTTTTCATGGTGGTGCCAGTTTTATGGCAATTACGTGATGGACAAGTCGCAGAGCGGGCCGTTTGAATATTTCAAGACAGTGATAAAATTCGGCCTGAAGTACGGAGTAAATACATTAGAGGTGATAGGCTAAACCCCAAAAAAATATTCTTTTAAAAATCTTCAAAAATACACGATGGTGAACTTGTGTACGTTTTAACTGCCTGTACAATGAGGTGGGTATCATAATACACATTTTCGTCACATTTGGATTCCATGCTATATGTATGTATACGGTTTGAAAAGCGCTGCGCTATAGTGATCACTGTGTCAGTCCGTCCGTCAGTGATGCTTTCTTTCGCGGTCGATATCTCTACAAAAACATGCTTGATCTTCTCATATTCACATGACTGGTGTCTAAGATACTGCATCCCTATCGAATAACAGACCTGTCCGAATTACAATACGACCGCTAGAGCACAATTGGTGTTTTTTTTCGCGCTCGATATCCTAACAAGAACATGCTTGATCTTTCTCAAATTCACAGGGATCATTGGGACATATTAGGGGCTCTAGAATATGGTCGCCAGAGCACAATCTGGGATATTCCTTCGCGCGCATTATTTCAGGGAGATTAAATTTGATCTTTCTCAAATTTTCACTTGTGGTTCGAGCCTATGAGGGCTCCTGGCTTTTCGAATTACAGACCTGTCGGAATTCCAATATGGCTGCTAGAGGAAAATCGGTAATTTTTTTCATCGCGCAAAATATCTGAAATAGAAAATGCTTGAATCTTTCTAAAATTAACAAGGATCATCGGTGCCTATGAAGCCTTCAGCCCTTTCATATGACAGACCCATCCAAAAACCAATATGGCTGCCACAGAACAACCGCTAATTATCTTTCAAGCACAGTATTTCAATAAATCCACCAGAGATAATACTTCATTTTCCATTTCATGCAGTACCTCAACCTTAATGATTTTCATCTTTTCTCAAATTCACAGGAAAGATTGGCGTCGATAAGAGCTCAAGCCCTATCAAATTACAGACCTGCCCAAAATCCAATATGGCTGCCACAGAACAATCGCTAGTTATCTTTCGGGCACAGTATATCAGAGATACTTTGCCCCACCTTTCTCAAATTATTGGGGACAATTGGTGCCCATTAGGACTCAAGCTGTATTAATTTACAGTTCTCCCTTATATCCAGTATGGCTAACAAGGCACAATCACTTATTTTCTTGTATGGTTATTTTACACAAAATTGACAACCATGAAGGAATCGGTGCTTTCAATTTCACATTCACGTTTAATCCAATATGGCTGCCAGGCAATATTTTAAATTTATTTCTCGGTAACTGTTTAGAAAATGTTGTGATATTACTAAAAATTTGATTAATTGTGGTAATATATTTCAGACAAATCTGACATCCAATACGGTCCAAGGGCTTACATCTGGTGGATCTGGCAATCGTGGGGCCCTAAGTGAGGACCTTTACTGTCCCATACCTATACTGATGTTTTGATATCTTGAGAAATGAATTGTTGTTCTGACACGAATCTATGGAATCGACGGTCCGTCAGACAAAAAAAACTATTATTGATGTACATTATAATCGATACAATACAATTAACAGGTTTTTCATGAACTGTCACATTGAAACACAAATTGGATTTAGTACTAATACGGCCGATTTTTCAAAACTGACCTTTAGTCAGGGTAATATTAACCAGTAATAATTTTACTATGCACCCTTACATAATTTCAAGCTTCACAGCCTTTCAGCACTATCCCATTTACTCGGTGATCGGCAATTAATGGAACCGGGAAA
The DNA here is from genome assembly GCA_026874595.1 of Sipunculus nudus. NCBI lineage: Eukaryota > Metazoa > Annelida > Sipuncula > Golfingiida > Sipunculidae > Sipunculus > Sipunculus nudus. The sequence goes on along the minus strand of CM049307.1, from coordinate 56,800,959 downwards.
TTAGAGTGAGTCGAAAAAGGCTTCCCTTTCGATTGCTCGAGATTTGATAAGAAATATATAAAAACAAAATTAGATATAAGGTAATATAATTAAATATATATATATATATATATATATATGTAACAAAACCACGGAGTTTTAACGTGCTCAACTAATACAAGTAGCTGTAATTATATATATATATATATATATATATATATATATATATATATATATATGAAAGAAACTAAGGCCCTTAATTTAAATGTGTACCCATTGAATTAACTTCAAGAGTTTATATGCAAGAAAAACAAGGCTTTTAATACTATTCTTGATAGTATTATTATCAAGGACACCATTCCTCATTCCACTACGTTCAAGTTTTTTCTCAAATTTAATTTTTCTTTGAGGAGAGAATGATCAATAAATCCTCGGTACTTGGTCCTCTTTCTCAATCCCTTCACAGTAATCAATATTTCCATTAATAAAGCAAGGGTGTCATTCATAAAGTTGTCATATTAAGTTTTAATTTTTGTGTTTCATCTGCGCTATTCCAAGAGTGGTTGAACACATTTGTATCCTTCTTTCCAGGAACTTTGTTTCAACCCATTATTTTATGAAGAAAATAAATAAAATGCCCTCGCTCCATATTTTGATCTAAGTATCCCTAGAACAATTATTTTTTAGGCCTGGCATGAGTAATAATATCCAGATCCTGACATGTAATGATATAAAGAATTCAACCTAACAAACTAAGTATATTCAAAAGACTGTTGCACAGACAAAGCAAATGGCACGAGACACGCATATAGGGACCACGCCCTTGATTTAATGGCCCATCAGAGGCAGTTATACGAAATACCTGACGTAAGCATCCTTCAGTTACAATAGACGGTCATTTGCTTGCTTATTGGACTCTGTTTGTTCCTCATAGATGGAATCCGTCATGAGTTTTTGGTAATATTACCAATAATAGGAAATTCTGACACGTTAGGCGTGCTAGGCGGAAAGCCCGGGGAAGCTATAATTGGTTGTCTTCCCTTGTCAATAAGCTGCTAACTTGAAACCTCGCCAAGATAATTCTGTAAATCCCAAGACCGGTGATTTGATTGTTTTGCTATTTGCAAGAATTCGTTGGGTGTTTTACGTTCTGTTCTCACCAAAAAAAATAATAGGTTTAAATCTGATATGTGTCTGATGTTAATTTATACAATAATTTTAGTATATTTTACATTTTTATATACTGATGCAAAGGAGACAAAAACTTTGTTAAAAATTATGCTTATTTTATAACAAAACTATTGGTCTACGAGCTCAATACAGACAATATGGTGCTATAGGGAGTTTATCTTTGTTTCTGTTATATTTTTTCCATTAGAGACAAAGTGCGTTGAATTATGCAAGCTTGCCAAGAAAATACAATGACTTGCTTAAATTATTTAACTTTTCTCTATTACCAACACAAAGTCAATACCATAGCACACATTAGCACCATTATAAAGAACCTGGTGTTCTTTTGATAAAAAATGATCCATGAAAAATCAGAGCGGCGAATCCGTTGAACATTTACTTTTTGTGGCCGCAGTTCAATATCCGTTTCAGAACTGCTGTACAGGTCAAGGAAACGTATTCCAAATCTCATTTTATTAACATATAACATAATTGCCTAGAAAAATATTAATATAGGTTTTACATTAAAGGAGCTTAATTCTTGGAGGAAAAACATTTTTTTCTATTTATTTTCCACTAAAAACATGAGGTTGTGGGATTTGTTTATAAACTATTGGCACTTCTATGAGCACTGTCACCTCGGCAGTGACGTCACACACTAGGAAATCCCCTGTGACTAAAAATTCTAAATCTCAGTAAAAGCACAGTATTTCTGCCACTGTCAGTCCCAAATGTTCAGCAGAGCATAAAAACAACATGCATTACTATATCTGAGTTGATGATAAAAAAATCAGTCCATGAAGCCACGTGTACCAGCTAATCAAATCAGGGCAGTCTGGGATCTGGATCAAACCCTCCGTTCACACAACAAACGCACATGGAATAGGTTTACTAAACCTACATTATATCCTGACTAAAGCGAATGAATGTCGCCTTTCATTAATACCAAGGTCTTAATAGAATATTTAATTGTTACAAATAAGACCGACATACGAAGCTATCGTTATGCTGTACAAAGTATCAATAGATAGCCAAGAGATATTATGTTCATACTACATATTCTGAACTTAAGATTTTAACATTTTTTAGCACAGCTGACTGAATGTCATCTGAACTATACCGATCCCTTTTCTCCGTCGTCCGTCCGTAAACAGGCCACAAATGGTAAATATCTCCTAAATAAAGGTCCACGAAAATCTCATTGGAAACCTAAAATTAGGTCACTGCGACCTGTATCCTCAGAGTTATGGGGCTCTTATGTAACCCCCCCCCCCCCCATCCAGAATCACTAAATAATTAATACAAAAGCTCCAGTAACTGAATAACTGATGCATTGATTGTCGTGATTCTTTCCATGCATATTGTTAGTGCAGACTTGTTGCGCCAATTGTATTGTATATAATAACGTGAAGAGCGTTTCTTCTCATAGGATGATCAGATATCGTAAAGGTTTCGATACATGGACACTTGGCGATAGCCATATGGCCTTTGCTTTTGTATCGCGATATATCGGTGTGCTGGCGTATCAGAACAGCTCTATCTTATACTTATAAAGTGATTTCGGTCCACTTTTGTCCTCAATTTTATCTGAAACCGCGTTGCGTATAACACAGTGCTATACTTCATTTTAAAGGTAATTGTTCCCGCAGTGACCTCGCCGATTTGAGAATAAATATTTGTTAATGTACACATCATTATGAGTGATTTTTGCGTGCATTTCAAATTGCGTGGAGGTTTCCACCGAAACCATCGAACTAACTTCGGGATAGACCGGAATGCCGGTCATGATCTTTCATATATTCCTCATATATATCTATCCTTTATACGTCTAACAATAATAACAAATGTAACAAGCCAAAGTTCTTCAAAAATTTGAATGCTCCCGCTTCGCAAAGGCAAACATCATCACTGACCAGGTGTTCAATTTCTTGCCAAGAGCACAGCGCCAAAAAAAATAAATGAAAAAATATTTGCATATATATCTTATTGAGTCAGCATCGCACTGAAAATCTATATTATATATCAACTTTCAGAATTAAAAAATGAGCCAATATTCATAATCTCTTTTTATCCCCCCTTCCAAACCCCGATTAAAAGCCCATGTTACGACCCATAATGTAATAACCGGCCCATAATGTAATAACGGCCCATATTGTAATAAAAACGACCCATAATGTAATTAACATACCCTGCCCATATTGTAATAAAACTGGCCCATACTGTAATAACGGCCCATAATGTAATAATAAACGGCCCATAATGTAATAACGGCCCATATTGTAATAAAAACGACCCATATTGTAATAATCATACCCTACCCATAATGTAATAATACTGGAAGTGGGAAAAACGGCCCATATTGTTATAACAATTGTTTAAGCTCAAGAATAATCCCTAATCGAACAGGCGAAATGTCGTTTGATAATACCTTCTAAAATGACAGCCATTTTGGTTCCTCATTAGTATAAGTGCAGTCATAATGGAAATCCAGTGAATCAGTCAACATTTATATTGTGTACGTAAATTTGACATGAATTTAATCATTATCTTCTAAACTTCATTTTATTTTTCCAATATTTTTCCTTTCTGTTCCTTTTAATTTAGCCCCCACCCTGCTTATTTCAGTAAAGGTGAGGTAAAGTAAGTACAATGTTACTCATTTATTATAACGGTATTGGCCATTATTATAATATTGGCCGTTTTTACAACAAAATAGGCCATTGCTACTACAATTATGACTATTGTTACAATATGGGACGGTTACGGTTATTACAATATGAGTCTGAATAACGATCGTAATAATAACCGTCCCATATTGTAATAACGGCTAATATATATATATATATATATATATATATATATATATATATATATATATATATATATATATATATGGAATACTAAACCCCTAACAACAGGCCAACGGAATGGGGTGAGGCATATTGTTCAGATTCATTTCGTAAATGGCGACATTTCTTTATTCCTTTGAGGCCACGACATTTACTTATTGATATGAATTGTAATTAGCAAAAATAGTAAATAGCAATATAGCGTATGACTGACAAAGTAACTGGGAAGCAAACTTTACTCCTTTCCCACGCATTTTCTAATACCGATGATTTGCGGGTAACCGGGGGGGGGGGGGGGTGTTAGACCGTGAGGAGTGGGGTTGGGGCTGGGGTAGCGGGTAGGGTGGATCGAGAAGGCTGGGAGAGGCTTCCCTTGCGATCGCTCGGCGATTGCAAACGTCTGGTTTTACATGAATTGTACAAATAATTGTTATAATTACTGGGAGGCACTCTCCATGGCTCAGCTGGTGGCGTTCGTGAATCTTTAGGCCTATAGGTCTTTATAATTGTTCGTCGATCCTTTAGGTAGACAAAATAACTGTCAGTCTAATAGTGATTCAGTATAACATATCAAGATAGGTCTTGAAAAAGTTTTGAAATAATGTTTTTTTTCAGCACTTCTGAGTTAAACCTTATCTGTAGAACGTTTCTGAGTTTGAAGGAATAAGGTATATATTTTGTTGTGGATGTAACCGCTTCTTTAACTAATCTTAACCTGTTTGTATATCTGCATAAATGTATTTCGCTTTGGAACACGTGACAGGGCGATAGCACACGCTTCCTGTCATTTATAATATATCCTGGAGTCAGATAACTACTTGACAGGTGACAGGTAACTACAGCACCTGCGGGTCCTGAGTGTGTTATCACTCCCAATACTGGGTCATAACATGGAGGAACTCGCAAAATTTTGCACGAGTTTGTGAGTGATACACGGGCACAGCCGTCCCATTATGCAGAGCGCTCACCCTGGATGGCGGCCGAACATGACAAATTTCACCGCTCCTCGCCTGAGAATTAAACTCCCAATCTCCCCGCTCTGAGCTCTTTGCTCTACCTCTAGAACACAGAAACCGGCATTTTCATGTTTTGTTGTTTGGGCGTTTGATTAAATTGTATCAGTGTCACTCTTGAAGCGCATCCAGGTTTTAACTTCAAATACGTGTATTGAAAGCTCTTAATCTATACGACGTGTTATACATATTGACCTAAGACTTCATAACCTATGCATATAAATGCACCAAAAACTTTTATTCTAGAATTACCATAGAATATAAGAAAATATGATCTCTCGATTTCCAATCGTTGGCAGTCAGTCCGTGGATTGACACAGGACAAATTGCAGCAGTACCTACTTTTATACTTTCTAGGTCTATAGGGAGGTTTCGAGAGATCATATGAAATATTCTCTATGATACATCGGGCAAAACGCGCTGAAATTTAAATTTTCATTTTTATTTTTAACAAGAATTAAAATAAATTAAAATGTATCCAAAATGAGAGTTTTGAAGGTTTATCTGTTAAAATTGTCAAAATATTTACATTTTGGGGATATATATATATATATATATATATATATATATATATATATATATATATATATATATATTACCTTTAATGGACTCCTAAATCCTAGAAATGTACCCAGGAGAAGGTGTTTTCAGCAAACTAAACCTACATTGGGTTTGTTGGGTTTTATACAGACTTCCACAAAATACTACAACCGTATATATATATATATATATTCATTTTAAAATTTATCCTTTAAATACTTTATCATCACATTTAGACACTGATTCAACAAAAGGATAAACGTGAATCATGGCCATATTTCTCTCATATAAGCTTGGTCACCGTTTTAAACAGTTAGTTATTATGTATATCCAGTGGTTTTTCATACTTGTGTGTTCACTTACACATTCGTGTCACTAGAAGTCAATATTTGAATTGCCTATGTTAATTTGCATTAAATTTTAATTTTAAAATTATTGGCCGTTTTACCCACCTGCGATTTTATAACGATATGGGCCGTTTAACCCGCTTGCGATTTTATTACAATATGGGCAGGGTATGGGTATTACAATATGGGCCGTTTTTATTACATTATGGGCCGTTATGACATTATGGGTCGTTTTTATTACAATATGGGCCGTTATTACATTATGGGCCGGTTATTACATTATGGGTCGTAACAGCCCAGTTACCGAGTTTATCAGCTAGTGCTTGATATAGTCACCTTCCAGTTATGATATATTTCCAGTCGTATAGAAAACTGTACTCTCATGGTCAAATATATCCGTATATTTAGCAGCGAGTGAGGAACGCATATGGATGTACTCGAGTATGGCTGTTAGAAATGGACATTGTACAGGAAAAAAAACTGATACTTAATGATCAGTTCCACCTTAACTACCTCGAAGGTAATTAAGTTTCATTGGAGTAACATTACAGAGGAGGGCGGGATCTGAAACACCAAGTGCGCAAAGCCATCTTGTGGGACATTTAGGCACTCATCATGAAGTCTTATCTTCGCTGAGTTCGACGAAACTCGACTTTTGAAGATTGGTTTATCATTTAAGCTGGTGGGCTCTGGCACAAAGAACATCTGAGGGCACTCAAGCGCTACAAAGACTGCCTGAAAGTGTCCCTGGTGGCCTGTGCCGTACACACAAACGGTGAGAAAGTCTTTTACACTGTTCGATCTCCCTCGCGAATGGCTGTCCACAAGGGAATCAAATATTTTGAATATGTGCTACAGCAGGAGCTAAACCAAAAGCGTCAAGCCCGCAATGAGAGACACCTGACTCAACATCTGTTGTTGCCTTCCCAGAATTTGAATGCATCTGAGCCTGGAACTTTTATCTTCATACTCTCAAAACTGTGGCTGTACGTTTTCACATACCTTGATTCAGCGAGCCGCTCTGCCATTTTTATATTCCTCGGGACACCGCTTTGAATAAAAAATACAATTGGCTGATTCTAGTCCAGTCTTTATACGTAATGACCCGCCACAAATTGCAACAAAAATTATTTTGTCACCCTTCGTCTCGGTAATACGTCTTGATGCACATGTTAAAAATATTATGAGTTGAACTAAGCTTAATTTGCATAAATCCAATATGGCTTCTAGGCTCAGTTTCTGACTCGTATGTACCACCTTTAGCTGTCCTTCAACAGGGACATATCGTAAAACCTGAATCTAGGAAATTTCAGCTGAACCTAGGAACTTTGAACATAAACTGGAATAGGTCCTGGTCAAATTTCACAGAAATCCACAGAATTAGGCCACCATATTCTGCGAGCTAAATGGCACAAAAACATGATTTTGAGCACCCTGAAAGTCTGACGCTTTTGAGTGTACGAGAGCCCTGAACAAAACGTGTGTGCTCGCCAATAAAATTGAAATAGTATGCCCCTTTTACACCTTCATGACAGTTGGCATCCAAAGTATTGATTGAACCCGAATTGTTCTGACATATTTGAGTACCACAAAGGTGAAGACACTTGTCAGTAAAAAAACATACAAATGGCAGACCTAACATTAAAAGCGTGAGCTGTCATCACAAAGTTTATCGACATATTAATCATGGGACCAATATGCCACTTTTAGTGGAGCCATCCAAAATCATTATTTAAGATCAGCTTTAATGTCATAATTAATAAGAGCCCTGGCTGTCCATCTGTAATTATTTATTTTCTTTCATCAGAGAAGACCAGTAAAATTATGTGTGCTATAATTTTTCAAACCAGTAAAAACTGCAGTAGGAAATCCTACAGTGATCCAATATTCCTTTTGCATACATTATATCAAGAGTTCTATGAGTCATTGCTGTAATATTTTATATGATTATTGGTCTCTATGAGAACACGTACTATTGAATATATTGTCCAAAAAGTATTAGAGCTATTGTTGTTACTGATATATGATGATTGGTCGAATTCCATCCCATCAAATATATTATGTGTCTTCATAAGAGCCGTCCTGAAAACAAGTGCATGGTTGGGAAGTAACTGACGATACAGTTCCTTTACATATTTTTTTTATATTCTTGCCCTAAGTACCCTAAGTATTGTTTCGGAACCTAATATTAATTTATTCTTAAAACAACCCAAACATTACAATACACCAAATCAATACAATGACACAGTATAACAGCAAATCAATACAATCACACAGATATATAAACAAAGTGCACAGTACCTGGATACCACCACTGTCACAAAGATAAGTCCTTTAAAATGTGTAAGCCGGCGAACAGTTCACTCGAATTCTCTCGGAGAATAACAGTCCAATGTAAAGCTCATATAACAAACAAGAAAGTAAACTTGAGACAGGCAGCACTAAATTGTAAAGTGTTGGTAATAGTAGAATCCCTGTAAATACTGGATAATCGGATAGGTCCCACACGTCTGTCCGCTGGAATATTCTCTCACCTCTCTCCGCTTCTTGCCCAAAGCCGAGAATTTTCCACCTCGCGAACAGTCTAAAGGATCTAACATAATACACAGTAAAGACGCGTTACAGGAATCATCTAGAAGAACATCGCTGTGTCTCTACATACCAGGGTCCACACGTTAGCCCGACCCGGCTCGGCCAGGCGAGAAAGCCCCAAGCTAGCATGACAACGAGAGTTCAACCAGTACGGATTAAACTGAGAGTGCAACTACAACACGAGTTACGCCCGTGACACACAATAAAAAGAGCACATGTAACAGTATGTACCCTGCAGAATTTCACTTTCGATTTGGGACTACTTGACAGGGCAGTAGCACTCGCTTCCTATATGAGTATTTTGTTCCTGGTTGTCATCCAGGCCCGGTGTCTACAGCACCTGCGGAACCTGGATGTGTAATCATCCCCATTGTTGGGGCATAACCCCGAAGAAACCTCAAAGACCCACTCGGTTGTGAGTGATGCACGACCCTGGGGCACAGCCTTCCCATGAAGCCTGCAGAGCGCTCACCCTGGGGGGGGGGCACCGTGAACAATCGCAACGCTCCTCGGCTGAGATCTGAACTCACGACCTCCGTCTTTGAATCCTGCGCTTTACCCCTGAGGCACAGAAGCCGGTTCGATTACATAATACCTGGTTTTGTTTTCAAATACTATAACTTAATTGTCTTATAGAGACAAAGAGCAGACGACAGCAGTCCTTTATTCGACTGGGAAATGGCGATGAACAGATACTTGTATGTCCCTAAATCAGACATTATCGATTAAATCCAGTAACCATAGAGATCTGTAAGAGTAATACTTACAATTATGATATTTCACCATACTTGGAACGCTTTGAATACCATTTCCAACAAAAGCATCAGGTTTCCTATAATTATTTAATGAGTTGATCTATTATATAATATTGGTGTGTGTGTGTGTGTGTTGATTTATCATAGATAACTTTGTGGTGCCATCTTAATTCTTTTCTTTTCAGCCTCAATTTTTATTATGTTAAGACTGACAAATATATATCACAGTATTAGCTCTTTTTAGCTCACCAATCATACATTTCCCCCCTGGTCATCAAGTAGTTAATAATGCGAGAATGTAACCTAACCAAACCTTCATATTTCTCTCAATCTACAAAGTGTGACCAAAGAGTGAGCAAAGTTGTGAATGTTAGCCTCGGGTTATGTTCTTCATGAGAATAGAATATTTCTCTTTGGACAACCTACATATAAACAAGCTGAAAATCTTTCAGTTAATTCGTTGGATTTAAAATTCACATATATGTCCCTCATCACTAAAGGGAAAACCCTTTCCACTTGTGTGTGTGTGTGTGTGTGTATGTTACCAGACATAAGCAGAATAGCCTTATCGATTTTTATGCTGAAAGGTTGAGGCAACATGTTATTGCAAGCTTTGAATTCAAATATTCATCATGTCACATATATATTCGCTGGATGAACCCACTAAGAGCCGTCATCTCTGATACACTGCCAGGAAGAACATGAACAACTTTGAATAAAAAAGAAAGAAAGGACGCCGTAGAGTACATAAGAAAACATCTCTGATATGGTGCAGTGAGGCTGTATTACATCCAAACAAAACAATAAAAATTGTCTCAAAGGCCAAATTTTTCTAAATAAATCTGTTAAACAGACAAGATTTAAGCTTTTATCTATTTTAGGTTAAACCCCCTGCAATATTAAACCCCTTTATTTTAAAAATAATTTTTAAAAGTTTTAGAGTTATAATATACCCCATAAAGTGTATGGTATTTTGAGGAAAAAACGAACGATGCACCATTTTATCTAATGGTTTATTTATTTGTTTTGATGAACCTTCCATTCACTTTAATATGATACTAAAGAAAAAACAACATATTATAGTAACCTGAATGTCCTTGTAAATCCACATGGCAGTATCATACAACGTTTTTTCAGTGTCTCTACAGTTTTCCTATCTTGCTTGAAATTAGAATTACGATATAAAGAATAAAATTTCATTATAATAGTGAACTTAGCTTTAAAGCATTTTTTATAGTGCAGATATCGAAAGAATGGAATTTTCTTACTGTATGAGGTTTACCTTAATTTTGGATAGATTTATACCTTGCTGGCGGTGGAGTTTCTTGTTCTTTCCTTTTCCATCTTTTGCGCTTTTTACCTCACCGTCACTGAACCAAAAACAGTGTAAAATCTTATAATGCATAGGACTGACAGCTTTGAAACCAATACATTCTCTCCCGAGAGAAGATAGATCCCATTTACAATTTGACCATTACCTAGGTGGGAGTGATCTGGTATATTTTGAGTAAAACTCGTACAAATGAATGGATTTACGGATTTTCCCAAAAATATGGTTTTATTTATATAAATTTTTACAAGACACAACAAATTTGTCTGACTTTCGGGGTGCTTTAAATCATATTTTTTGCCCCAAAACTCAAAGAAAATAGGTGACCGAGACCTAATTTCGGGTATCCAAAGAGACCTGCCGAAGGCCTTTTAGGATATTAAGTTAGAAGTCTCTAAGTTCAACAAGTAAGAATTTTAATCGCTTAAGAGTCAATATGGATAAGAAATAAGGCCTGACGGCCATTTTGGATTAATGCAAATTAAGGACTGTTCCACTCATAATATTTTTGTAAGACTTTTGATATGATTATCCTAGGATATTTCTGAGATAATTGGTGAATTAATAAATTCTGAAGCGAATTGGGTGGGTCGGGTCACCTTTTTCCTTCAAATGACTGGACTATTCAGCCACATATTGACTATGGCCTCACATTTTAGGATGATGCGCCTGCTTCATTTCTGACTATCATTCAAAGACTTCACAATCGAGCGCACGTATTATAAGTCACAAATTTAATCATGAATGTAGCATATCCGTCAGTCCCTTGGCATCAAATCAGTTGAACGAAGACATGAAAATGTCTGACTCGCATCCTAATTTTAAAATGTCAGAATAACTTAAGTCAATCCTTTATGACCGAACGGTTCATTTTTGTTCACCAAGTCCACCAACATGCTACACGCAATAACTATTTCAATAAATAATATGTACCCAAACCTCGGACAGACTACTTAAAGAGAGAATTTTTATGTCGAGGTCCTATATTTTGTTGAACCCGTAAATAAATCTTAAAGAAACTGCTTCTTCTTAAGGTCTTTAAAAAATGTATAATGAAATAATGTTAACTTACTTGTAATTTATATGTTTTATATATTATATGCTATTTCATATTCTGTTACATATTTCCTATTTTTGTCATTCTCATGGTTGCCCTGTATATTACGTTACATTTATATTTTCATGTAATATCACATCTTGCTGTATATTACAGTACATGTCATAGTGTGATATAAATTTCATGTTATATCACATCTTGCTGCATCGTTATACCCTAAGCCAACTTTATCACGTGTGATTTCATTTTACGTGATTTTTTCATTTTTTTTAATTGTATAAAATATACAGACCAACAGGGCTCGTGGCAGATCAGGCAATCTTGTTTGAACGGGTAACCCTCTTTAAATATGTTTAAACAATAAAAATAATAATAATTATTATTATTCAAGAAAATATACTTACCAACCAAAATTTGATAAAAGGAGTTTATATTTTCAAACTTTTAAATTGTTTCAAATTATTTGTTTTTAATGTGACTTATGCTATCAGCAGTAAAACCTTTAAAGGGAATCTTGGATTGTCTTTCGTCAAGTGTGACATTATAATTTTTTGGATCTGCCGAATCAGGATTTTTTAAGGCACAACTGGAGGCGAAAATTTTTTTTTGTTTTGTTTCAGGCATATCAAATTATTCTTTGAGACAAATGCGAGACTTCAGTCAGGGGCGGATACAGAATCAGACACAGGTTGACAAATGTGGTTGAAGTGTTTTAAGACTTTATATATAATTCTCCTTTGCAGAGGTATATATATATATATATATATATATATATATATATATATATATATGTGGGAGAAAGCGGCACAACCCTGCGCTGCTTTTCGGTATTAAGAGTATTTTTTAAATTTTTTCCCTGCTTGTTAGGTCGCCCTCTGCCCCTCCCCAAAATCCGCTTCTGGAACTTGTACGTTCTTGAGATCGTTGATATAATAATGAAAATGTTATATTTGGTTTTCTTCAGAGTGTATCTGGAGCTAATGTCGCCAAGAAATATTTCCCGTTTAATGAACAGCTGTCTAGCCGTTATCAATGCGGTTTTTGGTCCTTCACACAGCTTTGGTCGTAAAACAAAAAATATGGACCAAATCATATTTTCTTTTATATAATTTATAGAACTAAACCACAGAAATAACATACAATTCATGAATTTCCTATGCAACTGTTAAGGTATGAACTCATCATAACTTTTATTTTGCTATATTTTTTGTTAAAAACTTATTTAAGCTTAAGGTGAGAATGGCTCACCCTTCCGTCTTTTCAAAGGTATTTGATAAAAATCTATGGGGTTGGGGGATGGGGGGGGGGGGGGGGTGCTTCCTACGATGTAGGCGCTCATTACGCCAATACGATATTCGTTTCTTACTGTATCAGTGAAAGTGGTTTCTAGCGTAAAGTCGAGTTTTGTTCAGAGAATAAACAGAACATATACAGTCTCATTAATTACAGTCTAGGTAGATTTTACTTTTGTTGTTAACATGTTTTGTCAGGCATCTACTCTAACCAAAGAGCTGTATTTTATATCCACCAGTAAACATGCCAGCAAACATGCCAAGATAAATCATTGCTAACCCAGTAAAAAATGCAGTTCCATCAAAACAATTAACGGCAGTGCTTCTTGGCTTGAGCATCATGTCTTTATATATGAAACTTACTAAAGCGAACGTGCTATATAATAACACATTAGACCACCCATATGGTTTTCTTAATTTGTCTAGGCTTTTTTATGATGCAAACTTGCTATTATGCTATATGATTGCATGTATTTATGTCTACAACAGGATGAGCGATAGTAACCGCTGTTTAATCCTACGTATTTCAAATGGAATATCAAATTATAGAGGCGTAGTTGACAGTTATAGGGGCATAACAGTAAATTGGGTGTACACGATCCCAATAGCGACACATGTTTGATGACCGTATATTCTCAGGACATTGAGGGCAAAAGGCCCGCGCAAGCTCTACACTTTTTAGCATAACCTGTGTCTGTAAATATAAATCGTGTTCCATAGATCTGTTCATTATAATATATCATTATTAAACAGTTATGGATTTAATGAGATAAACTGAGTAAATTGGTCGTCTTACGTTGACCCCACCCCAGTGTCAACTTGACAATGCCAGTCGTTTCAGCGATTTCCAAAGATGGTCGCTACATCATTTACTTAATACTTGGACGTACCATGGTATGGTGCGAATAGGGTTTAGCTTTCTCTGGTTAAGTATATATATGCCATTTTTTCAAAATGTTGAAACATCATAGCAAAGATACAAATTACATTGGTGCAACGGAGAGGTAAGGAGGAATTTGGTTCAAGATAGAAATTAATAGTTAGCTATGATGATTGTTAAAACAAGGGGGGGGGGGTGATATTTTGTTTCTTTAATATGTAATCTTTTAAGTATAAAGTGATCATACACCAACATATTTAACCTTCACTTTCACCAAGTCAATTCTAACAACAAAATCATATATAGTGTATGATAATCGACATTATGTTTCTTAGTCTTTCATACTGGTTTTTCAAAGGTTAAATAAATTTTTGATATATATAATTAAAGATAATATATAAAATTTGATCTCTGTCAAAAATCTCTATACATTAATATTGTTAGAAATTCTGTGCAGCGTGTCAGTATGACTTCTACGAAGGCGGAAAGTCATTCGGAACTTAAATGAACAGGTATTGATTAAGCAGAGGAACAATGGATATTTTCTTTTCACACTCAGGTAACAGGTGCGGCTGAAGAATCCCATTAATTTTAAATCAACATTAACAAGGAACTTCGGTTTTGTAGTGTCAACAGCGTCTGGTTTTGAGTTGACTAATTAATTTCCCTTCGGGATGCATGAATGCAGGAAAATGTCATTACGTCGGTACCCTTAACCCCTTTTCAGTCCTTAATTCAAAAACACAAATTTTAGAATGACATGTTAAAGCATTAAAAATGTATTGATTATTCAAAGGTGCATTTGTGCACAATTGACGCTATTATATTTTATTGCGTTGTGAATGTTATTTTATAACGTTTCTAAATCAGGATCCACTCCAAAATCAAAACGACTCTTTATTGGTCAATTTCCAATACAAATTTCATGAGATTCCGTTCATGATTTCGTTAGTTATGTAGTGACCACACGCACACACAAAAACACACGATGACCGCATACCCTCTTGCGGAGCCAATGAACACGTTTTCTTTGATGAGCTAATCTGACAGTATCCCACATATGTTACAGGCCTCATAATACTCATATGATAACAGAAAAACATTACAACAATTCCTAAAGAAAGGATTTTCTGGTTTAATCATAGGGATGCCTAAAAGTCCTGGCAGTTTCATTTACTTCCATATAATATATAATTATCAACTAATTCATATATGGAACTTTCCAAAAATTTGAATTCAGCTGTGACATATGGGCACAGTGCTCGAATTTCAAAATAAAGACATGGGTTTTCATTGCGAAGAGGCAGTTTTCAATTACCTATTCCTGACAATAAAAGGCTCACAGTTATTCTAGCTTTTCTTTTATTCTTCATTAAAAGACCAAGAAAGAACGGGGAAAAGATAAGAAACAAAGAAACGCACACGCCATTGAATCGAGAAATAAGTCATCCTGCGCATAAATATTATAGCATATTTATGGTAAGAATAACAATGAAGTGCAAAATTATATGGAAATAACGTTTCTACAAAGAATGTCGTCTTTAATTACAGACGAGGAACCCATAAGCATAGAAATATCAAGATTATCTGTAGAAAGCCAAAAGCAAAAACGACATAAGTTTAATTAGGAGTTAATGCAGTGGATCATTATATAGCAGAATCAAGGTTCCTATTAATCAACTGACATAAACAAATATGGCAAAAATATGCACGGTGCTATCTTATATATATTTTTTTGTGTTTTATTGGCGAAAAAAGACGCTCCACCTTTCTATATAATGGTTGCCAAAATTTAGATTTTTCCTGAGTGGAATCTGCTTTCGAAGCAGGTGGAACATTACAGAGATTGAACTTGAAATGGCTCCTTATTCCGTTCAAGTAAATGTATTTCTTCTGATTCTTAAAAGCATTGGGCAAAAACCCTAACACAGCAAAGACAATTGTGAGTAGAACCTAAAGTACAGCATGATGGATTGAAATTTCATATAAAATATGGCCTTACATAGCTTTAAAAAGGATGGATAATGGATTTTTAATGTAAAAGTGCAGCATCAATGTGGTTTGCTGCATTGAATGTGAAATACGTCATCCCTTTTCTTTAGAGGTTACCAGTTGAACTGAAATAATCTCAAAACTTTCATTGACATTACTAGTATTTAAGAGTCAATATAAAAATATAGAATTGTTCCCCTCTAATGTTTTTCGTTGCTGTTAATTTTCATTTTATCATTCATTATCTTTAGAGGATATCGGTTGGGACTAAAAAATATCCAAACTGTTATTAACATAACCATAATTTAAGTGTGAAAATGAAAAAAATATATATAGAATTGACCTGACGGCAAATCAGCGAACGTGATTGCCGGGCTGAAAAGGAGGCCATGTAAACACGCGTGGAGGTCGGACCAATCTCCACAGAAGGTTTTATACCGCTACGCTAATATCACCTCTGTTAAAAGCCCACCAAATGGCAAGATTCTTGCCCAAAACACAAATAGGAGTTTTCCCCTAAAGTGATACATGCATTAGGATACAAATGGGATGCTCTTTTTATAAGTAATCCTAATAATGCAAAGGATGCTAATTAATTAATTATTTTGCTTCATCACCCAGCTAACTAAATAATGTAATGCCGACGTTAGGGTGACGTAACGAGTGTGTCATGGAGATTTTCGGCCCAAACGCCATGCTGACGTGAAAGTGTTGAGTTCGTAGAGGTCGCCTGGACGTCATGCTATAACGTCATGAAATAACATTCCCTGTACCTTCCCCAACCTTTCAAATCCTTATAATCCTAATAGTTCGAAGGATACATAAATAATTGATTATTTGCGTAATCACTATAAGAACTAAATACGCGCAGGCTTAAAAAGAGCACTGTTGGTGTAACAAGGAAAAAATTCATCCATCAGGTCGTAAATAAAGACACATGGAACAAGTAATTAAGGCAATAATATAGTGAGCCCTGAATGTCTGTTTTCCATTACTGGTGGGGAATGTACTTTGCAAAGGTTCCAAACAGTTCTAGTACCAAATGGTAAATGTATCTAAGATCCTTAGTAATATGATATGCTGCATTAATCGCATCAGGAAAATGGAAGAACTTAAAAAAAAAATAAAAATTGTGTTTATGACAGGGAAATCTCTTTCATCTACAACAGATATAGTAATTTATTTTGATCATTACCAAGACATTTAGCTAAATATTGTGTTTGTGAATGAAAACGTACAGGAACTTTTTAAGCTTAGCAGCTCGTGCACTTGAAACCTACGTGTCTCTGAATCGAACAATGACTGTGACCTTTGCCCATGTAGCCACACAACTGGCAGCTGATAGTGATACATTGTATGTGTCATGGTTGGGGGGAACCTGAAGCAGATATTTCTTCACCACTGATCGGTACTCATTACAAAAGTAATTGGTATTTTAAAAGGTATTCATTTAGCTGTCGGTCTGGAGGTTGGCAATATTTACATCTGTAAAATCATACGCAGCTGGCTTTTTTTCTGGACAAAGGTTTACCTGTTTCTGTTCGTATTTGGCCTTCGAAATTCGGCACACGCTATAGTCGTCGCACTTTTCTGTGACAAGTTTGTTTTATTATGCGGGAATATGCCCTATTAAGCTGCATTATTAATAATTTTTATATTCCCCAAATATAGGTGCCCCTATTTATTTTGTGCTTTAAGGTCCTCCACGTCTGTCACTTTTTTTCAGGAGGCGATTTCGGGATTTTTCTGTATTTAGAGCTTAGGTTACTGGCCACAGAGCGTTTTGTGCAATTCGCGGTCACATATCCACGCTAATCCCCATTGATCCCAAACTTAAACAGCAAGTTGAGCTTATTAATTCAAAACAAAGGCCACATGACTCCGTTTTCATTTGGAGGGCTATTCGGTTCGGTTCGACCAGTTACACGACCGCTGTCTGACTTTTTACGGGTTAACAGGTATGTCGATCAATATACATTCATAAATATTATTCAGTTATATCAATTTATGGACTGTTTAAAGAAAGGTTGTTCAAAGCCATACAATTGACTTTAACACAAATCCGGGGGGGGGGGGGTAAGGATTCTTGAGTTCAAGTGTTCACTTTCATGTATAAACACTCTCATGCTTCTGTCACCCGGTTTCACCTGGCGAGTAACAGACCAAATGAATACGAATAGGCTGCTTCTACTTGGGAACAAAGGAATTCTACTTTTGTCATAATCGTAAACAAAAAAATATATCATGTTGATTCTGATTACCTCCAAAAATTCAATTTGTTGTTCATACAATTTTATGCTAACCCTCTGCAACTTTTCTTAAATATCCGAAAATACCTTTTTCGTTAATATTATTTGAACATAGCAACGAAACGAGGCTGATGTTATTTCTTTTTCAGGGACTTGCGCCGTATGATGTATACCTACCGTTTATCTGGGATTTTCATCAGTTTCCGATCAACCTTATAACAATCAACAAAGCTCAGGACAAGCATAAATACTACAGACGTCTATTTTTCCTGAGCCTGTCTTTCTACATTGGCCTTTAGTTGCATTTTCGCGTGCAAGAGCCTTCAAAGACAAATATATGTGTTGTTATCATACACAAGACTTCCATCAATTGACAAGTTAAATCATCGTTTTTTTCGTGATGTCCTCTTAGCTTCAATTTATACAAATTGTTTTTCATAAACTTTCACTTTACTATATACAATCATATAATTCTTCTAATTATTTTTGCATAGATGACATATATACACTCGCCTTCATCAAGGCAAGGATGATGTCGTGCCCATGTTGTTTATCGGAAGAATAAACAAATATACGCAAATTTCGTATATCATATATATGCCTCTCGTCTACTTATTTGTTTGATTTCCTGTATAGCATAATTTGCCATTCTTTGCTGAACTGTTGTAGAAGAGGGTTTTTTTTCAAAGTGACTCAAGATTGAGACCAAATAAATACACCAGGTTTTTGGAAAGACCCAGAGGAAGAAAATAAGCTATAGTTTATGTAAATGAGGTTTATAGTTTTGGAGATATGGCCAAAAAATGATATGTTGTGCAAGTTTGAGTGCACCGCCCCCTAACGGCCAATTCTGGAAAATGAAAAATTCGTTTCGAGATATTAGTGTAAGACATAAGATGTAATAGTTTTAAAGGCTTCTTTCAAAACTGTGGCCTGTAGAATGCTATATGTGAGACGCAAGAACAGGCAAGCAAGCGGATTTGAGGACAACTGAGAAACAGACGGACACACAGACAAAGTGACTCAAGATTGAGACCAAATGAATACACCAGTTTTTTTAAAGACCCAGAGGAAGAAAATAAGCTATAGTTTATGTAATTGAGGCTTACAGTTTTGGAGATATGGCCAAGACATGGTATGTTGGGGAGGTTTGCATACAGCGCCCCCTCGCGGCCGCATTCAGAAAATGGAAAACCAATTTCGAGATAATAGAGTATGGACTTATGATATGTCAGTTTCAAAAAGATTCTAGCAAAACTGTGGCCTCCAGGGCAAGACTACTAAAATCTCGAAATATCTCGTTTGACGAGATATTATACGAGATATCGCGAGACTTATAAAACAGTCTTGCAGTAATTGTTGAATGCTACCTCATGCAAAAAACTAGACCTCTCTATCTGTAAAACTGCCAAAGTTAGAAAAATAAGGCCTCTTATTTTCGAATATCATGACTTTTTCCCAAAAATTCGTAACCATGGGTACGGCAAATTTGAGTCAGCTATACACCAGATGACTGGCCTTGGAATGACGTTTAAAATGAGCTATGTTTGAAGAAGATACGACTAATAGTGACAAAGATATGAAGAAAAAACCGTTTTGAGAAGTTTTGATGACCTTGACCTAGACCTTTGACCTGTATTGCCCAAAAACAATAGGCCTCGAGGACTTTTGCTTGTCTAGCAGCTGTATAAGATTAAAGACAATTGCTGCAAAATTGTGGCCTGTAGAGTACACAGACAGACAAACAAACAAACAGACATCCGCGACTGACCAACCTGCTTGCCGAAATCGAAGATTTCCGGCAAGCAATAAACATATGAGCGATATTTGAGGATCTTGTGCTGCAACTGACAGTATAAATACTACTACAGTGACATACGGTGAGGGTATGCTAGTAAAATTGAGCAACCAAGTGAATGAATAACAAGGCCAGGTTAAAACACTTTTGAAAGAATATAAACTGAACAACAAGGTAAGCAGATTAGAAGATCTGTTCAGAAGGGACAATATAGTTATTCCTGGGATACCTGAAGAAATAAATGGACGAGATTAAAGTGAGGCAAGTCTCTAATGAGAAACTGAAAATAGTAAAGAGGACGACAGAGAAATTCAAACAGTAAGAACACATAATATTTGGCCAAAAAAAGGAACAAGGGTCAGCTAAATCATTGTGATGTTAAGCAAGTGTAAAACTAGTCAGAACTTATTGATAACAGTAAGAAAGGAACATAAAGGAAGGAATAGTGAGATTAGATTTACTGAAGATTTATTTGGATGTGAATTAGAGAAGGCTATAACAGTGATGGAAGTATTGCAAATTTGTCCTATGGTAAATTGATTATTGATGGAAAACCTTATACATGGCATAGAGAAACAGATTATTTGGTACCCCTCTATTTTGGTTCAGAGAGAGGACACAATAAATAACAAACTGGTCTTGACCTACAGAATAAAGTATTTAGAGAACTTGTCTTTTCTTGCAATCTGCGCAAATTCATTCGTTATCTATAAGAGATGAAACGGAACTTTATCTGAATCTAATTTGTATAGACTATTTAACATATGAACAAAATTGTCACCACCCAGAGATTATCAATGCAACATACACAAACCTTTCATTTTCTTGATAAGGAATTGTCAGGGTCTTATATTAAACAGCTGAACGCAGATTTGAAAATATTATTGACAAATTATGACATTGTAGAACTGTGTGAGACATTGGGATTACAGAAAACTAATTTTAATGACATGCTACCAGGTTCTCAAGAGGGAAAAGGCAAAAGGGAGAAATTCAGGGGGATTTGTGTCTATGTTCGAGATAAATAAAGCAGTACTATGTGTAAAAATTTTCATGACATGATTATATTAATGGACAAAAATATTCTTATAATTCCATATGATAGTGTTATATTGATATTTGTTTATATTTCCCTTGTGAAATCTTCAGTTTATTCAAATGGTGATCATGGAATTAATATTTTTGAAGAAAATTTTAAAATAACACATTCTGATTATAATGGAGATTTATTTAAAGCAGATGATTTTTATGCAGGAACTGGAACCAAAGAGGACTATATAACCCCTTGTAGATTAGAAAATCAATAGAATGAAGTAATATAATGTATTGATGATATTAAGACTGAAAGATGTAATAAGGATATGGTAAATGATAGATATGGAAGATTGTTTGTAAATATATATGTATTGACAATTATGAAACCAATTTTGAAGTTCTCAATTTGTACTTTCTGATCACTTTCCTATTTGTTGTAGGATTAATACTCTCATGGAAAACACATACCTGCACCTTCGATTATGCATATGCACCCTTATTAGAGAGTTTATTGGAAGCACGAATTTGCCCTATCCTCACAAATAGTGACATCAACATAATCGAGGTAGGAAA
This sequence comes from Sipunculus nudus, assembly GCA_026874595.1. Classification (NCBI taxonomy): domain Eukaryota; kingdom Metazoa; phylum Annelida; class Sipuncula; order Golfingiida; family Sipunculidae; genus Sipunculus; species Sipunculus nudus. The sequence goes on along the minus strand of CM049307.1, from coordinate 56,779,508 downwards.
GGGAACGCCAGTCCCCTTGTGCATTTATAATCTCTGGCTTTATAATCCCTGTGAACAGAAGCCAAGAGTGGTGCCCCCTCGACCCATTGAATGACACAAATATTGTTCACTAGACAAACCTAACTGTTTTAGCAGAGATTGCAAAGTTATGGTGAATGTGTTATAAGTTAGTTGGGATTTTATCACTCCATTCTTGAAAGCAAAAATTGAGTCATCCAGTTGGTCTGTGCCAGCAAGTTTGATAGCTCGGATTAGGGCACGGCCCGGACATAACGTAGCTTCTGTGATCCAAGGAAGCGCAACCAAAATTGTTGCGTTCTTTATACTGTTTTGTTTTTGAGTATGTAAAGTATATGATGAAACCCCAGTCATGAAACTTGCAATAACCAAGAGTAACAAGTGCCTTTTGATGCTTTGGTTTAGGATTTAGACTGCTTTTTTCAGAATGCCATAAAAGGCCACAAGACCTGTTATCCAAGATGTGGCATGAAAGGAAGAATTTAAAGGAAGCAAACCCGCTATTTGTGAAAGGATGGCTGTAGTGATGGGTAACTTGTGGTGTGGCTATTCACTGGTGGTTCACTGTTGTCCCTTTTACATGTTTTATTCCATTAAGGAGGCATTTTACTTAATGTTGTGTTTGCTGTGTAAGGGTTACTTAAGGATGTTGAATATCCAGCTTGGATCGAAGTATTCGCACAGCGTTAAAATACCGTTTAACAGAATTTGGTGAAATTGTTAATGATGGATATGCTATATGGGTCCAAGTTAACATGTGACATAGGAACTGGTGTCCTGACAGAACCTGAGATAAACTTGCACTTGGCAGCGACATGTTGTTCCAGTCGCCTCTGCATACGCTGCCTTCTTGTATTTGTCTACCTGCTGGTCAAGGGAAGCCTGTGCTTTCTCCACTGAACAACCTGGTCAAAATAATATAAAGAGCGATAAATGACATATGATTACAAAAGGAAACACAATCAAAAGCTGTCTGCCCTGCGGTTCGTTTAACATACCACTCATTAATGAGGTTATCTGTATGCATTAACCTGCCTTGCTCGTGTAACATTGATATAGCAACTGCAGTGATATTATCGACACCCGGTATATGTACTTAGCTTTGACCACAAGGTGATACTTTGCAGAGTGCCAAAACATAGCACGGAGAAGTTTCATAATCTTACTGTCCCGACATGTACAATTGTTTATTATTTCAAAGGTACATATATTATTAGTATGTACATTGTTTACTTGTGTTTAAATGTCCCAAGCGCAAAATGGACGGAGCAGCGATTGCAGCTTCTTTTTAATTTATGTGTAGGTAAGCGATGGCGGGATAATCATCTTGCCAATTAATATAAAAGAATCCCCATTGCAAAATGCCCCAGCTCCAACGATGCACGAATCGCTAGCGATGTTGGTGACTGGTTTCTTATCCACAAAGGCTGCGACATCATTAAAATCCTGCATGAAATCATGCAACCATTTATGTCCTACCGCATATCCCCACATACCTAAGTAGGTCAGACACGTGGTTGGTGGAATATTTTCTTTACATTAACTTCATTTCGAGGTCCTCTAGAAGTTATTTAGATTCCGCCACGCATTGTGACATTCTTTGAAGAGATTTTCAAACATTCAAAAATTCATCTTGATATGCAACCACAGAAATCCTTTCTTTGCCGTCATGCGTGTTATACGTTGTTATAATCTATGGAATATTGTAGTAGAGGCTCGTGCTCAAAAAGGTAATTTTCTGTCGAAATTTTTTTTTTCACCATTTTGTAAAGTTTATTGTAAGCCCGTTATCTTTTGCGAATGAGGATGTATGGGGACATGCCTGTATTGATTAAATGTCGACTTTGACCATATAATCACCCGGTTTCATAAGCTTGATGGCTTCATCAAAGGTTTCGTAAGTATACTAATGAAACGTGCAGGCGTTCACTCCAGCGTTGTTTGGCAACCTGCAGCCGTTTGTCAATCTGTATCCTTCGTTGGCCTTCGACACTGCACCTATTAGTGAAATGATTGCAAAACACATAATTGCCCTTATCTACCTCCTCTAGTATGGAGTTTTCAATAACAGACTTGGCTGCTGGGTCTAGGGCTGATTTATTACCGGACAGACTTACCTTTTTAAGGGCAGAGATATTTTCCTGTACTTTATATATAGAACCCATTTCTATAGGGATCATCATCATTGACATTTAGTTATTGCAGGAAGTATGCGAGATTGACTTTTTGTTGTACATTACCTATCAGGGAAGTTTTGTCACCTGTCTTCCTGTCATAGTCTTGATAAAACCTCATCTAGGTTTTTCAATAACAACAGTTATTGTGCTAACGCTTATTCTTCGATGGCGCTGTTGTTATTACACATATAAGTTTTAACAGTTCGATTGAATCGAAGCCATTTGACAGAAATTTCTTAAGACTTTGCTCACTTAAATTCCTTGCTTTAAATTTTCTTTAAAGCCATAAGCTTTTGTTTCTTTTTTTTCCTTTTCCCTCCAAATCATAACTACGTGCAGAAACAACACGTGCTGCAAGGTGCGAGGCCCAACTTGAGTGTGTCGTGTAACACACTGCATGTATGGTTGTTATTTGAGATCCTGCACGCCTGAAGCTGGAAACACATTTCATGGTTCAAATCAAAACGCCTTTTTGTCCCGTTTTTTAACACGTTGTGGGGTTTTAAAACAAAGCGTGTTTCAAATTTATGCTTTCACGTTTCAGTTTGAAACATATTTAAGGAATAGATAATGTAGACATGTTTTGCAACATGTTTCAAGTGAATTCATGTTATAGTATTAACATGTCTTAATCTGTAATGACTTGCACGTGTCTTATGGACATGAATCCTGACATGTTTAAAATAAACGGTCACCCGTTTCAGCTTGAAACTGGGAAAAGCTTTGAAACGCTTTTTTCTTCCACTTTTTAAACATGTTTCGTATTTCTAAGCACGTTTCAGCTGCCACGAGTTTCAAAAAGTCAATAACGTGTTTTAAGAATCTTACACCTTTAGCATGCTTATTATTAACATTATGCGACCATTATAGAATGACACCTTAATATGATTAATAAATGTTTACTAGTGAGTTACATTTTAATATTGGACAATATTATTTAGATATTAAATGAATTAACAAGGAAAATAACCTCTTCCCTTAAAATGAATTGGCACCTGCCAAATTGTTGCCCATAAACTGTTTGCTTACTCCGGTAAAAGGAGTTTTAAAACAGTACACCGGGCGCGATCACAGGTGAAAACATAAACACAGCGCATGCATCGCCGGGCTACAACACGTGTCCATCTGGAGATTCTCTGAATTCTTGGTAACAAAATGAAATACATGTACCTGCTGGCTGTAACATCACGTGTTGCGACTCACAATCAGACCGCTGGTCACACAGGATTGTTTTTTACACGTGGACGGTGTTTTCAAACACGCAGAGTCATATGTACTGAGCCTGTGTGCTGGGATGTTCTTTCTGGTAAACTTTTGTATAAAGCATAACTGAACTGTTAGTGTGAAAGAGTAGGCAAAATATTGCTTCTGATCATGTCCCTTGTCCCTGTACACATAGACAGGTATAAAGTATACATTTTTTTTTTAAACCTGGTACAGTGCTCTTTCTGATGGTGTACATATTTGTGGACTTTTCATTTATTTTAACATGATTTTGTAAAAATACATTTAAAGGTACACTATTTTATGCACCGAGTAACAGGTAGCCAAATTATAGTGGACTAAATAATCAAACTACATAATAACATCGCAAAATGCTTTTTCTCTGTTGTATGTCTTTCTTGTTGAAAAAAAATAGCTATATATAAAGACTTGATGTAACAATAAAATATCTACTAACAGGTAGGCTATATTCAACACTACCTATAATAGTACCCGTGATATATGTTGTTTTCTTTGTTGAACAGCATATATATATATATATATATATATATATATATATATATATATATGATTGACATCAAAATATATCTAAACAGTTTTGTTTTCTATGTATATACTTCTTATTGATGGAAATTTAATTTCCGTTTTTTTTTTATTGAATCAAATCTGAAATTTCAGTTTCAATGTAGATAGAGACATGATGGGAGAGAAACAAAATGCACTTTTTAGGTAGTGTCATGTAGTATAATGTTAGCCTGCTAAAAATAGATTGCTGTTACTAGGTGCTTAAAATAGCGTACTGATTAAATAATTGAAAAATGTTCAAATATCAAATGAAAATGAAAGAAAAAAACAAAGATATGTTCACCCTGGGAAAAACACTACAAGTGATTTATGATAATGTATACTTTATGGGTCTAATATGATTTAAAAACAACGTTTGGGCTGAATTAAATATTGGGTTTTGCCAGTTATGCTACTGAAAGGGAAAGACCCCTGGGAAATAGTTCTGAAATGGTCATAAATTAACTATGACAATGGACTGATTATTAATCCATTCCAAATGTTCTCTATACTGTGGAAACTGTTTCTCATGAATGAAGTATCAGATATGTTATAGAATTTTAGATTAAATTCTCCTGGATTCTTCAAGTCTCCAATCTGAGTCATAAATTAAAACATAAATGAAATTATATATGTGTGTGTTTGTGACCAGCGAATGTGCCAAATAATCAGATTACTTTATAGTGTTGACTGGGCTTTATGTCCCTTGCGTATATATACTTAAGATTACATTGAGAAAACAATACAGAGAAAGTGAATCCAGTTTCACATAAGACTTAAGGGATTTCAGATATTATACCTTTCAGTTCAAGACATTTATCAGCGTTGTTCGTTCTACATATCATAGAGCCAACTGTTGCCTATTGTATTGCCATTCTGGTCAGATGACCTGCGGTTAATCTTCGTGAGAGCTGTTTCTGTGCTATAAGATAGTGCTTTCTACTTATATTGAGCTGTTGATTACACTTTATCTTTAAAACCATTAGTTTAAAAGTAAAAGCATCGAAATATTAAGCAGAAAAAGGGAAAATATCACGCCTTCAAAAAAAGTATGAAAATGTTTAAAATACTTCTCAGACATGTTTAGGTATTTCAACTACTGCTCATTAATGACTTTTTAATGATACGTGTTTAACACATACATGAATCACAAAACATGTTTTCATTGATGCGTGTAACAGTTAATTTTGAAAAATGAGCGAAAGGGCACTTTTTGCAGTAGTCACTCTGCCGTGACATGTTTAAAATGGGGCACGGTAAGGCTAAATGGGATTATGTTTTAATGGTAGCAACGCGGCTGGACTTGTTTCTCGCCTTTAAAACTACGTGACTTGTTATCTGTTACATAACGTAGTTATGGAACCAATTATTTATTTTGCCTTTTCATCTCTGCTTATACACCAAAAAGAGCTCAGTTTGTGAATACAACCAATCTATTAGTTTTGATTAACAAAGGAGCTCATATTCCCTTGTTACAGAACTTATATCCATAGATCACGCAGTCGCGACGAGCACAAATTCTGTTATGGAGATAAGAAAAAATCAGATTCTGTAACACTAGGCAGCGTGAAATGTCTAAGGGAATGAATAATGAAGTCAGTGTTTTTTGTTAACAAACGATTACAATTTATTCTTAAAACAACCCTAATATACAATACACTCAATCAATACAATTTCACATTATAACAACGTACAAGAGCAAATCAATACTATTACAGAGTATAATAAATAAAGTGTACAGTACCTTGATACCACCACTGTCACAGAGACAAAAAGTCCTTTAAAGCATATAATCCAGATGAACAGTTCACATAAACTTCTCAGACAATAACAGTACAGTTTAATCACAAAATCAATTTGCTTTAATCCAAAAGTGAAGTTCTGATAGTGATCCCAAAGGCAAACTGAAGACTAATTAAAAACCGTTGCAAATTCGAAGAAAATCTATAACTGCTGAAATTATCAATTCGGTCTACAAGCTGGCGAATACTCTTCCATGTACGCTGGAATATTTCTCTCTTTTTCCTACCGGCTCTAAACACAGCCCCTTATTTATAACTTTTCACCTCAAGCCGAGAACTTTCCATTTCCCGAATAATTTAAAGAACCCAATAATACACACGTTACAGGAAACATCTAGAACAACGAACGCTGTGTTTCTACATGTCAGGGTTCACATGTGGGCCGGCCCGGCTCGGCCAAGCGAGAAAGCCCAAGACTAGCATGACCGCTGTGTTTACACGTCAGACCCCACGCGTGCTATGCCGCCATAGCAACGGACAATGCTAGTTCTGCACATACACATGTAAGACTGCTGCATACAATAAAAGAGACATTTGTAACACCATACATCGTTAAAGGTACAATAAATCTGCAAATCATTAAAGTAAACTTTAACAAAGACCAACTTAGTCTCATTTTTGTGCAATGTTACCGAAGGTGAAATAACAGTTTTACAGGAGAACACTATTGCATCCTTCAGATGGAAATAAGCTTACTAATGGCCACTAGACCAACTTCAGTTTTCTATGATACCACCAAAAATCAATGAACTCAATCTATTTTTATATAATTGAAAGAACCCTACCCTAGGATAATTCTTGTAAAAAAATAAGCTATTCAGCTTGACAGTTTCATCTTTTTTTAAGAGCTAAACTTACGAGATTTGCCCGTAAAAACAGGTCGATGTAGGTGGCGCCGCAAAAACCTAAGTTTCAAATACGAGTCATGTGACCAACTTTTGCACAAAACTTGGTGATGCTAGCTCCTATCGTTTCTGTGATGTATTATGATAGTACGCTTACTTGGCCAAATAATAAATTTCAAACCCCTGTAACATTCAACGAACCAAAACCATTTGAACAAAACCATATCGCACAGAAACATGCGCAAATTCATCAAACTTCTCAATATTTATATTTAAAAAAAAATCCCTTTCGCCTTCATGTGTAATTTTTAAACCTAAGGGTGCGTTCTCAATCAAATTGATATAGTTAGAATTCTGGTGCTATAAACAGCTGATCGAAGTACTGGTTCCGCGTGTTCAAACAGCACGCTTTCTTGGTTTGATGTCCTACGAAGCAACAGTAACCAAAGTGGGCGGAGTTAACGCGTCCGTGCCGTCACGTTAATTTAAGTCCCGCTTGAACTAACAGCTCTTCGCAAATTTGGACTAGTTTGATTCCTGAGTAATTCTTTTGTGTCTACAAGTGGGACTAATTTATACAAAGTGCATACAGAAATAAAAACTATATAAGAACACCAAACTTCACAGACTTCACACAATAACTACGATATATTATAACCGACAATCCATTATTTCCTAAGGAATCCCAGAGCTAAAGAGTTTTTTTATAAAAAAAGATCTTATGTATTTGTTAGTGTGTTCTCATCATTTCAAATCTGGTAATACGGGTTGCAATCTGAAAATTCATCTTACCACGAAAAAAAGGATTATCATAAAAAAAATAGGATATTCTTGAAATAATTTCTAAAAATAATTTATTCGAATCGGGCTCAAATTATCATGTATAAGTGCTTATCATGGGAGTGCTTGTAGACAATACCCCTAACTCCCTCATGAACGAGCGTAGGAAAAAAAAGATGCGACTCGCAAAATCAACTTGTCTAAATATAATATGTATATTATATATCCTATTTTCGAAGAAATTTTGGTCTTAAACCAAAGGGGGGCGCGCTCCCTTCAACATATATATACATATTATCTGAAAATGGTTTCATTTTATTTATATAACATCCTACTGTAATTTGAGGACTTTGGCGTGTAAAAAAGTGTTATCCCGCCCTTTATGTTGCCGATACATGTCCCAATGCTACTAAACTCCCTCGGCAGATAGATTCTTGCCTGGTCGCTGCCACCGGAATACTTTCATGTCGCGTCCCCATCCCCCTGATTATTTTATTTTTCGCAGTGTTTGCATATATCATTTTGCATGCACACAAAAACACATATGTTAAAGGTCGCAGGTCGAATTTATGTGTATATTTTAACATTACTAAGATATCGGAAAACATAGAAGGTCTTTTAAAGTTATTTATAAAATCAACGTATTTTTTTTAGCTCTTTTTATTCTCTATGATATTTTCATGGTACCTACTAACTAGGTCTATACAAAGGACGATAGGATGTTTTAAGGGACCTATTCACTTTCCAGGTACAGGTAAGTATACATGGAATTTAGTGTTTTCGCTTAAAAACATCATGATAACTCCTAGTGTCTTCTAAATGCGTTGGCTTACTCTTTCACAGAAGTGGAAATAAACTTGCACCGAGAGCGACCAGTGACGCGCAACATAAACATTGTGCGCACGCCACCTGACAACTTCATTCATCAATGGTTTTAAGCTTGCAACCGGTATTTCTTATTGATTCATGTTTTTTCTTCGTGCTTGGAGATGTCGCAAGGACTTTCTTTACTCATACACATGGCCATTACAACGTGTAAACCGTGTAAAGCTAATAAAGAGGGTTTCACACTAGGCCTACGTAGAAGTACGTATTGCGGCGTACCAAGTACGAAGAAATTAGGCTGCGTACTCATGACAAAATGTTGCTAGGTATTATGCGTAGGATGACGTATGGTTGCGTACCCTGTGCACAGGCACCACGTGCCTACAGGGCATATACAGTTTGCGTACCTACGCGTAGGATTGCGTATAACAGGCGTAGGGTTGCATACGTATACGTAGGCCTGGCTTACAGATGGCTTACAGATAATCTTAGCTGTTGTTAAAATGGAGACAATTAGTCTGTGTGCCCGGGAGGAATTTCCTTTGAGATTTTTGTATTTAGATGACACGAATATCAAGAAAAAAGAACATACTCCTTTCATAAAAAACGTTTCCATACTCAATTTCACTTGACAACCATCATTATATACTGTCTTTGCTTGTCAAGAAAATGTTTACAAGATGTGGCGTACGCACATATCGCAAGCCATCAGAGAGTATTTAGTTCCGGGATTGTTGAAGCGTGCTCGGATTACTGAAGGCCCTGCCTGCACCCAGGCAATCACTGTGAACAAGGCACTCTGCCATGTCAATAATTATGTCTCGAATTCTTAAATTGTGGTAGATGACCATTGGTCAGTTTCTCAATCAGTCTCCAGCGGTCACTTGGGTCCAGCGAGGGGACGCAAGTCATCTGGCCATTAGTGAGTACGAGCCGCTGCCGATGTATAAATTACGGGGGGTTAAGGTCTATTTTTATGCTTCCGCCTTGCTTGGTATTACGCCTGTTTTGTTCATGTTCAGCGTCGCTGATATATATGGCAGACAGGGGCCAACGTTCGCTGGACACCTGGTCCCTTCCATTGTTTAACCGAGCAAGCTGAGTAGAATACGCTTGGGATCCAATTATGTCGAAACAGACATTTATTTCCCTTTTTGCCGATTTATTCCAATAAATTCACATTCTTGCCCGGTCAATGCTCCTTCAATTGTCGAAAAAAGATTGTCGAAAAAAGTGATTTTCTAACGTATAGTTCGGGTTAGTTTTCGAAAAACGCATTGCGTTTAATCCATTGTCCAGAAATAAGTCAGTTTCAGCAGGCTTTGCTGGAATCCATTGTTTTGTCATGGGAAATTCCGTCCACATAGAAAGAGGATTTTTTTTTAATTTCGAACATTTGCCACTGTTCTTGAATTAAGGGAGAAAGAATAACTCTTTTTACTGCCACTGTATATAAACATATAGACGGACGAAAGAACCGATGAGAGAAAGGGTGGGGAGGGAAAACCGACAGAGGGATTTCCTTTTGAATATTCATAATCAAGTATAAAATTGAATGAAATCCACATTGATCTATACATTTGTTAATATATCATTCCTTCGTTTTTTCTATCTATCTAACCTGTCTGAACAGGGTATAAAGTAATGAGTGGCGTGCAATTAAAATAAGACAAACGAATAAAATACGATATTAATATCCGTATACTAATTGAATAAGCATGAAATACCAATGTTTAATACAAACATAATTAATAATGGTCACAGACGTTTTCTGGTGACAGTCAGTCCCAAAATGTCATCCAATTTCGCTTTCAGCAGCAATACCCTACGGTAAGATTCTGCCCTGTCACTGAAGGAAACATAAATTTAATACTGCCGGCAAATTCCAAGTAAATGTGGAAAAACAGAACTGATGGCATGGAAAGGGATAAAACTTTAGAATTTGTAACTCTATGAAGTCAAATTAATTTCAAACTACCATTGTCAACCAAAAAGGACGTGGCGGGTGGTTCCATTTTTATATGTTAATATATATAGACAGTGATATTTTTGACTACAATAAATGTAATTAATGGTAGGTGAGTAAAAAGGATTTCGAAATATTATAACTTTGGAAGTGATAAATCTGGGTTGCTGTAGAAAGGTAGGAAAAATGTGAAAAATAAATATGTCTTGTCGAATATCTATAAAATATACCTTTTATTTTATATATTATTTTCCCTGCAATGTAAGACTGATATACTTAAACTTGATATAGTTAAATTGCATTGTGCAATAACAGTTTTATGTGGTATCAGGAAACGTAAATTCACTTTATGAATAAGAAACAGACATGCTTCGTCTATACGTCTAGAGAGCGACGTAGCATTGGACAGTTAACCACTTTCACATAAATCACGAAACCGCTATACAAGATCTAACATATCCATAAAATATGGTGTACAAAAAAAAAACACATTTATATACTATATATCAATACAATATATCTGATCGAAAAAACAATATATCTTACCAAAAAACCCAATATATCCTTTCAACAATACAATGTCTTTTCAACAATGATAGTCAGTTATTTAAATGTCAGCAACAATATGTAGATTTAAATGTATTGCGTTATCTCGGCAAGCTTAATTGGATTTTACCAGCCCTGCACTTACGTTATATTTTTCGTATACCAAGTGAACGCTGCTAACTCGATAGAAAACAGCACGAAAAAAACTAAAGTTGCGAGTTAGTGATAAGTTTTATGTTCATAGACTTTAATGTCTCAATTGTTCGATTAAAAAGACCCATTAGTTAGAAAAATATAAATACAATATTACTTTCACCTGAAAAACATTAAGTTAATTAAAATGAGAGACATAGTTTCAAGTATCATCCATTAATTATCTGAATGAAGTTTTATGTTTCTCTTAGAAGAAAGTATATACTATCTTATTGGAATGCTATAGCCTATGAACGTTCTACTGGCATATTTGCGCTCAGAATAAACCTGAGCATCTGGTATCCGTGCATACAGCGTTTATTCAATGGTAAATTTTGCAAGCGCCGGTAAACTATGGATTCCAGAAAGGAGGATGTCAAATAAACCGTTCATCCCAACAAAAGACCCGAAGTATAAATCACCATTCTTAAGGGACTCATGTCGCGGTAAAAAATAAGGTTGGAAGAGCATATTACAAATAGAACAGTTCCGTAAGCGGATCACAAAGCGCATCGAATTGCCTGTTTTCGCCGACGGCGTTTTAATACGGTTTATAAGCAAACATATATAGCATTCATCGTGTGATGGGTTTTTATGTCAAATAATCGAAAATGCCAGACATCGCGGCCTCGTTAATCTGTGACATTTTAAAGGTATGAGCCTGGAAGATAAATTTTCATGTCCTGCATTCGCTGAATTGTATCCTGGAGCTCATGGATTCTGTGAATAGTCTATTACATTGTTTAGCAAATAACAGGAGCATAACGGTAGCTCGTTTGTCACAAGGACTTAGTTGCCGCCAACACTGTCTTAGCCTTGCCCGGCCTTGCCACGGCTCCAGGCAACCTAAATAACTCTTGATGGGCAAGTATGGGCGTAAACTGGCAATAGCTGTCTCATGTTTCTCCATAGAATGTCTTCTTCACATGGTCGCCCCTGCTATTTATTTGTAAAAGCGGGACAGGTTACTCATTATCGTTCACTCATTATTCATGTAACCAGGCATGGGGTCAATTCATTTTCTCCTGAAGGTCAATTCCAATTTAATAATGTAAAAATATAAAAATTATTCAATAATGTTTAATAAAAAAATGACAGTTCGATCATGTATATAAAACTTATTCCAATTCAGTCCAAAGCAAATTTATTAAATTCAAATTCAGCTAAGCTAAGAGTTCAACCAATTTGCCTCCCCTCTGCAAGAGGACAATTCTACTCAAAACGAACTTCTTCCACTAAGGAGCAGTGGGACTACTTGTCTCAACTGTCAAACTTTAAAATCAAAATTTGTCACAGTTTAAGAAACGACTTCTGTTAGCAGTGAATGTACACAAGCTAACAGAATATGAACTATTCCATGAAGTATTTACCCACAAAACAATCCATATTCGTGTAATTTGCCTTGAAATATTTTCATCAAAGATAATTTAACCCGCCATATTACCCTCTTCACTCACTACATTTATATACCTACGCCGGTTGTGTCTGCATGTAGTGCCTCCAGTGCATTGCCGGGGCTAAGATCTCTCTGCCAAAAAAAAAACTTTACCAGTAGATTTGTACAGATGTGAGTCCGATTCTTCGCAGTGTGCCAAGCTATATTTATTGAAACCATGACCTTGTTCTTTGTGAAACCCGATCTCAGACAACTGAAACTTCTAATAAGCATCATGTTTTACATTTGCTAATCACCTCAGCGAGTTTCATATGAGAATGGGGACTGAATGTCTCATTCAACGCCATATCATTGCATTGGTTTCTATCAATTTGTAAAATGTTGCCTTCAGTTCAATTCCTAGAATTCCCTGCAACAGTGTCAAACCAATTTTGATTAAGGAAAGGATAAACTACTATATATTTAATGTATAAAGTCATTATTTTTATTTTAAGAAAAGGTTGTATTACATTTTTCAGCGATCTTTAAAAATTGACCAAACACATAAATACATAATAAATATAATAAACAGCTAACGGGAAATATGGATAATTCAATGATAATTTTTCCTTATACCGTAAAATTATTTGCCATGCGAAACAACCTGATAACATAATATTATCATATTTTTTCCGGCTGATTATAGACTTAGGATTGTTTAAATGATAGATACATTCTAAGCTTCAATTTTCTTGAGGCCATTTAGTTTAAGATATTTATTTATCATTTCTATTTCTATAAAAATCTTAAATAAAGAATACAACAAGCACCATACAGTTTATTTATTCCGACGAAATAAATCACCATAGCACCCTTATTTGATCATTTATAGGAACAAATCCAGCCACCATTTCATAAGATTAATATCAGATCACATCAATTTCCAAATAGCTCATATGTTATCGTAAAATGAATGAGAGATGAATTGGTTAAATCTGATTGAACTAGACAGGGCGCACTACACGACTCAAGAGCATAGACTCGTATAAATTCCCAAAATAAAGTCTTTGACTATAGTCGTTTATCACGGAAACCCACGGCGCGGAGGGAGTGGGCGAACGTTACGTAAGCACGAAATAGTCGAGGAAGAGATGGATGAAATGGAAAAGAAATCTTTTCTAACAAGGCAGGAAAGTTCCGAAGATTCTTGAAAATCAAGATACCTTTTAGACATGACACAGTGCTTCAACAAACCCTTGAATGGTCTTGCATCCCCTTAAGTCCAGAACTAAGGGTTTATAAGATTTTAATCGAAGCTGTCGCTCCTAGTAAAGATGTTCGTCCGTTTCTTACGCTGTCTGCCCGCTCACTTGTTTCCGTCGTGCTGTTTTTTCCTCACACAACGAAGCAAAAATAGCGACAAGATAGTTTCCAGAAGACGTCTAAACATGTTTTTCACTCCCACACGATGTATTTGTACAGGTCCTTTTTTGCACCCATGATTTCCTTAATTACAGGAAAGAGTTTTCTCCATCGTGCTAGGTTTTGTTAGCCAGATTAAGTGTCCTTGCTGATTTTTTAAACGATTTCGACAGAATTTGCGCTTTTAAAACTTACTGGTCAGTTGATATATAAAAATTAATTTTACTTTGTCGTTTTATATTTGCTATGATTCCCTGTATGTAGTGACGAAATATATGTGTAATGGTTATTTGTATAAAAATAGCTTCTTCTGTCGTTTCTTTTTATCAACTACATGTATACATTTGAGATTATATCAAAAATCCAAAAAAATCACCTCTAAGCAGATCTGCGAGTAAATCTACCCAACTTATTTTTCTTTAGGATTTGCATTTATAAAGACTATAAAACGAGAAGTATGATTTTATCTCGCATGTCTTGAAAATTAAAAACATAGAAGATTTTTTTGTTGTTGATACTGAAGGGCCAGTTGAGATGTGGGTTTAAAAAATAGAGACATAGTTCAGCAAATCGGTCATCCACGGTCTTTATATTATTCAGATGTTATATATTATGTTAATTGTCGAGTGCTGTGAAGGAAAGTCCTAATTATAAACGGCACTCAATTATATGAGATAAAAAAACGTGTCTGTAATGACAGACCCACCATCACGTACGAAATCAGGAACATAAAATGCCAGTTAGACTTGCACATTGTAAAATCTGACTTGTGAAAGTGCCAAGAAAGACATTTGGTCTTTATGGTCCGTCAGCTGAACCATTACTATTCCGAGTCCAGACAAATATTTTATGCTCCAGTCAAAAGGAATGTACCGTAGGACAACAGCCTCGTTCTCATGTTCGTCTGTCTCTTTGTTTTGCTTGGAGAGAATGCAGGATTTCAAAGGAACCCGAAGAAAGACTGGATGCCACTGTGGCATCAATTAATCTTGAAGGGTGGTGATGCATCGCAGGGTGGGGACAAGACTTTCAAGGGTGGGGGGGATATGACAGGCATGGGTGGGTAATCAAAATAATATATATATATATATAAATTTATATATATATATACCTACCTTTTGTTGTCTTTATGACAAATTACAAATATATATATATTTATATATATATATATATATAAAATATATATATACTTTTTATTGTCTTTGAGACACATTATAAATATGTATCCCTTTAGTATAAGGTTGTCAAACATAAGCTATAAAATATTTCACAGGCAACTCAGAAACGGAGCCAACGTCTAATATACTTATTATTTATATTTTTTTATTTAAAATATATAATTATAATTCTCTCAATATGAGGGAAGTTGATTACATTGACTTTCCCCCCTGCTAAAAATGTGAGGGGGGGGGGGATATATACCCACCATCCCCCTCCCAACCTACAATGACGCCAAAGGCTGGCCAACAAGAAGAGTAGGATTTTATAAGTGGGCTCTGAAGGGCTTAATATAGTAGAGTGGGTAGACATTAAACTACCCAACCCTTTCATACTGTCCGCATGGTCAAAACTTAGATCCCCAGTCCGAATGTTAAGCCTCGGTTACTGGGGCAGATGCAACATTTTACAAAAAAAGGGGGGGGGGGGATTAGGCCTCAACACCCTGGAGCAGATAAACATGTGTGAAGAGTGGTAATGCTGGGTATCGCCTTCAAATGTCGTATTACAATACATTATGATATGTGATAGCGTATTGCGATACGTATCGCGTTATTTAGTTACTTTGTATTGTATTTGTATATTAAATGAGTCGTTTTCAAATTCTTTTAAAAAACTATGAATGTTATTATTATAATTAATCATTCTTTATCATGTTAAATAGAGTGATAGAAAATAAAAAGTTTAACGTTACATTTATCTGTTTTTTATGCGCAGGAATTTGCATGGCTTGACGTGTGCCTGGCGTTCTGATTCGTGTTAGGCGCAAGTCCTGTGCGTTACTATGGGAACCGCACTTGTTGAACTATGGCTTACCCGCAGAAACATAATACCTTATTTTCTAAAACATAATACTTATTTGTAATATATTTGAAATGTGGTATACAGACGCTAATTTATGTCATATGGATGAAAAGGACTCCAATGATTTTTATACCCAAGCCGTGAGGATTTATGCTTTTCTCAGTTTTGCTTGGTAATGTCAGTTAGCAGCGTACTCTAAGAATTGTGGACCAGTTTTAATTAAATTTCATGCAACGGGTTTGGATTACAAAGTTCATAAAATCTGATCACAATCCGGATCCAGATTTTTTTTTTAAAGAATGTTTATCATTAAGAGATACGGCAGTTTTTTTTTTCCTGGCGAGACTATCGTCATTAACTAGGATTAGGGAAACTTTTTTTTTTATTTCTGAACGGAGTGAAGGATTATCATCGACGTGAAAATTAACGATTCACAACTCATTTATGCACGAATGAAACTTGGAATATGGGCCGAACAAGTTAATGCATCCCACAATAAGGATCCCCATATGGTGGAGGGTGCATTCCGTAGAACAGTTGTGTCCTATAATTCGGAAAGCTTTTCACTTTACTACAACATTCTTCTATAAAGGTATTTAAATAGCACGTAGAAGATATGTTGTCCTAATACACTTAAATACATCTAAATTTTACACAACGACCCTGTGCAGCAGTGCTGGGCGTGCATCATAGTTTCTGTGTGATACTGCAACAACTTTACCTTCATGTTCAGGCATGAAACCATTTTGTAATGTTTAGGCACACTTCATTGTTCCATTGTTCACAACACGTTACCTTTTATATTCCCATTTGTTCATTACGGCATCTTTCTTTATAAACCCTATATTAGCGGTTCTTTGTAACATTATATAGTATACCAGTAATTGTTATATCATAATAACATATTAGATGTTAGGCCAAAATAAAAAAAAGGTATGGTTCTCAGGCACTTTTTTCAGAAATCAATGCGGGCGGGCGCTTTTTTATTTTAAATTATTTGGTATGTTTCGATAAAAATGTCAAATGATAAGGGAAAAGCATGAAAATAACAGTTTTATTTTGCTAAATAAGTAAAAGCACTACAAAACAAAGGAAATTTTATGGTTTTACCTTCTTGAAAGAAATGTCGGAGCGGCAGCAGCTCAAAATTGGAAAGTTTTTATTGAAAATCAAAAAATTTTTGATGCGTGGGTTTAAAATTGATGCGGGCGGTGCCTGAGAACCATACCTTTAATTTTTTTTGGCCTTACTCTTGTATTATATTCTCTATCTCAGAGTTACCCTTAGAAAACCGTGACGTCTTCATTATCAAGGCATTGTACCTTTGTATAGCCTATGTGAGCAGTTTTGCAAAACAATAGTCAAGAATAATTACCTCCTAATAACAGGGGCGTAGCCAGGATTGAAGGAGAGGAGGGGGCCATCAACAGTTGCGGATCAAGAAATTCGAAAACGGGGGGGGGGGGGGGGGGGCTAATATGCATGTATGGGTAATATGAAAACGGTTATATATAGAAGTATATATATATGTATATTATTATTATAATTTTTACTATACTTTATATATTTTAATGTATGAAAATATATAATTTTTATTTTCAATTATGAACCATGGTTTAATTAAGGTTAGTTACAGGTACATGGAGAGGGTATGGGAAGGGGTTTACCCCTCACATATTGGGAGATTTTTGAATATACAATGTAAAGAGGACATTTTGAGGCAATTTTCACAAAAAAATGAGGATTTCTAGTTCCTGAAAAACTGTTCCCTTATGTCTTTGCGTTATGTAGTTAAACTGTAGTGAGGTTCAATATTTAATTTTTATATTTCTTCAAAATTAGGATATAAAATTTTAATCGTTTTCAAACGAGTCAATGGCGCAAAAGCGCAATCACGTTTGTAACTATCAAAATATTATTTTTAAATGCTCGCCGTGAAATAACTGATAAGCTGAATTATTATGTTGAACTTTGCATTTTACAGGGTTCCATGGTCTCGACAGTACACAGGACTCCTAAGAGCTCAACACAGATCGCGAGTTCGAGTACCGGTATCAACAGAGGAGCCGCAAGATTGTTCACGGCCGACCCCATCCAGGGCCCGGTGCTCGATCGATCTGCAGTTGTTCTGCAGCGGTTCATAAATATCCTTATATTCAACTAATAAATTTGAAAGTAATTGTAGCTGCAGATAACTTGAATAAAGTCTAATTGCTCATTAATAGTAAGAAATATGAAAAACGAAAATTAATCACGAAAATCGGAAATAAGATAAAATGAGAGATTTTGCAGCTTAACGGGGGGCAGCGCGCCGAAGGGCCGCTCCCCCCCCCCCCCCCTTGGATCCGCCACTGATAGCATATATCCGCCACTGATTTAATGCATATATATATATATATATATATATATATATATATATATTAAATTAAGTGAAATTCCGAAAGGACGGCGAGTACTGGATGCGACCGGAGCGGGGGGGGGGTGGGGGCATGGCCCCCTGCGGCCCCCCCCCCCCCTTGACTACGCCCATGAATAACCTACGCTACGCTTTTATCATACCGCCCTTGGCAGAGTTTCTATATGAAACCGTGCATCGTGCGTTTTACATTAACAAGTAGGCGGGATCAGCCAACGATTCTCACGCTTGACGAAACACAATATATCACCTCGACAGAAAAACTGTTTATGGCAAGCTCCTAAAGCTTTCCATAGCGTTATACACTCAACTAATATCCCGGTGGGTCTTCACAGCGTAGCTCATCGCTTTCTGAAGAGACTGTCACAGGAACTTCCAAAATCAAACTCCGTCAGCCAGATATCATTATTTTTCATATCCCTCAAAATAGCATGGTACGGGTTTCGTAATCTAGCTTGATATGGGCTTCCCAGCTGGCAGCATTTTTTTCTGCCGCCATCGCAGCTACTCTGGCGTCTGGCACCAGCTTAAGTTGGACCCATCTCCATCACCGCCAATAACTAAATTCACAATCCAGACGGTAACTTTCTACTTTTTGTTCCGGACTTAAAGGATGCTTAGTACAGTGACATTTTGACTCAGGACCACACGTTCTCGGGTTTCTGTCGCAACTGATAGGTTTGGAATTACCTGTTACCACGTGTCCATTTTTTTCCACCTGAGGTTTTCGCCTTTTTTATATCTAATATCTGTGATTGCCACTGAGGTGACTTTCATGTTATCTCTACACAAGCATGTGTGTTTGTGATGAGGAGTTCAGATCTAAACCCGTGCAGCCCACATGAGTGAACTTTGTTATTGAAACTCATAATTTCTATTATAGAGTGTATATTCTTCAATTATAAATATGCAACATTTTTTTTAACATTAATGTCGTAGCCAAAAGGGGGGGGGGGGGGCGCAGGCGGCCATGCCCCCCCCCCCCCCCCCAATCCAGTACTTCCCGTCCTCCCGAAATTTCACTCAATCTGATAATGATTAACTTAATAAATCACAATGCCTGTCACTCATTTGTGACTTCTTTCAATATAAAGCATTGCACACGCAGTAACATATGTTTTGTTTATTGATAATTCTACATTATCAGGTTTGATTCGAAAATATGTTACTTTTAATTCATTTATCTTTTATAACTGATATTTTTAGTTGGAAGGTAAGGTTTATATATATATATATATATATATATATATATATATATATATATATATATATATAAATCACTTGCCTTTTCCTAGAAGACCAAGAATAAAACACGCTTAATGCCAAAAGTATATATAAAATCTACTAACATTCCAGGTAGACTTGTTTAGCTGGCCGGGAATGCTCCCACGTTTTCTTTAATTACTTATCCATCCCTGCTCCATCTCCATATACGAAGTATATCGATCGCTCATTTATAATTCACAAATAATAATAGGCACGCAGGCTCATTTCAGACCATTTTGTAAGACAGGCGTGATTAGACTGGCCCAGTCCATGAAATAAGACAGAAAAATCAAACGTTCGTGCGTTGTGTCGCATTTAGTATCGGTACCGCCATCTTGCGGCAACTCATATAACTGATTTGCCACTATCTGACCCTTAGTGATAATTAGAGCTGGCACTGAGTTCAGTCTATCGGTACATGGAATCACGTTTTATTGTAAGCATTTTATTAGTAAACGCAAATACTAAAGCCCTGGCAGGGCTAAGGCGTGATCTATATATGATCTGGCGGTATACTAATAATTTTGACAGACGGTTTTAGTGTGTCCCGAAAATGGAAATCCCTATGAGGGCTTTTGAGAAACTGGGAGAAATATATTTGTAATTTGATTGTTATTATTAAATCCCACTAAATATTGAGGACACAGGCGTGGCAAAAACAGTTGTTCTGGTTTAAAATGTGCTGATACACTCCCTATTGCCATACAAACTGCTCTGCAGATAGCTTTTCGCCTGGATTTTACTCGCGGAGTACTTTCGAATTGCATCCCCTTTCTATAGATATAAATAAGGGATTCGACACGGAAGTACTCAAATGTTTGTATTATTTTATAGGAAAACAATCAAATATTATGTTTTGTTAGAGGTGAACGTCTCCATTTTTTAATGCTAACTAAACTAAGGATATGTACATCTGCAGGATTTCATTCTGTTTTCGGACTACGTGAGAGGGCATTATCACGCGCTTCCTCTCATTTCATATCCTGGCGTTAACAATACCCGATGACTACTGCATCTGTGGGCCCTTGGTGTGTAATCCTTAACCGAAAGGCACACTCGTTTTGTATGTGAAACTGTCCGTATGGTACAGCCTTCCCATTAAGCCTACAGAGCGCTCACCCTGGGTCGGAACCGACCGTGAAAAATCACACCACCTCGGCTGAGATTCAAACTCACGACCTCCCGGCTTTGAATCCTTTACTCTACTCATAAGCAAAAAATGCCGGTGTGATAACAACAAAATGCAAAATACCCAAAATGCAAGTTCTTCAATGGATTAGGAGAGGTTACGCCAGAATGGACCCGTCAAATAATCTTCATAGCCAAATCATGTATCTGCTAATGTTTGACCTTTGAGTGATTGATATATACAGTTATTTAAGCTCAAATCCCTATGGTACATGGATATTAAAAAATCCTGGACGAATGGTTGTTTACAATAAATAATCAGATCCCAGAAGAAATTATCAAGAACATGGAACTGTTACAGGACTTAATTTTGATCCAGTACATCTTAACAGTAAGTGCCAAGCATATTTTTTATATATCAGAACATTAAAGAATTAAACGGATATAATTAAAATAGAAATCTGCATTTTAAGGAATGCAAGCCTCCGCCATCTTGAGGTCTCTAATGTTTGATGCTCCCAAAACCGTGTTTACATTCACTCATCGCCCCGTATTCCCAGGTCCATTCGTACATAAGTTGTGATATATTCCTTGAAATTTGTGAATATTCCTTGCTGACATTCCTGAATCTGGATCATGTACGTACTAGAAATTCACACAAATCTAATCGAATATTCATTGGTTCACCCTTCAAATGCCCTGAAAATTTCATCTTATATCTCACGATAATCGATCTTTCCAGAGGTGAGGTCACGTGACGTATTTTCCTATCTAGCTTTTATGGAGCGGTATGAAAGAAGACTCAAAGAGACTTCGCAACCTGTGAAACGTATCTATATAATTAATACGGAGTTGTTGTTTTTTCTAGACCACGGTTTACCTGCTTCCGTTCTGATTTGACTCTCCAAATTCGGCAGACGTATCGATGGTGTGCTCTTCTAGGACAAGTTTGTTTTAATTTGCGGGATGATGCCCTGTTAAGCTGAATAAATAGTAATTTAATACTTCCCCATTAGAAGCTTCTATTTCTTTTGTGCTGCAGGGTCCTCCGCGCCTGTGACGCTTTTTCAGGAGGCGTCTCGGGGATTTTCACTGGCCTGTTTAGAAAGTGGCCAGCGCGCATGTCCTGCCGAATCGGCATTTCCGTGCAATACGCGGTCACGCGGGTCCACTATAATCCCAAATAATACCCCATATCCATTGTAAAGCCTTAATTGGAATTTTCTCTCTCAAGGGAGATTTTTAATACAAAGACCACATGACTCCGCTTTCAATGTGAGGGCTTTTCAGTTGGGTTAACACTGGGCACTGAGTTAGGTGATGTGACGCCCGTCGGAAAAAAAATTTTTATGGGTTACAGGTATGTTGATTTTTATATATTCAAAAATATTTTTCCATGTTAACCATGGTTTCAAAAGTTCGGCCAAGTCATGTGTTTTATAAAGTTTTTTTTCCAAAAGAAGCCCCACAACTTATTTATCAATCGGGTTGGGTGGGGGTTGGGTCGGGGGTTGGGGGGGGGGGGGGTTCACATATATTTGTTAAGGTCCGCTGTCTGTAGAGACGGTGAAACATGAAAAATATATATCACCAGTACATCTTTAAATTGATAACAAACTAGAATTTGTAGTCAGGGCGGACAGACCTCCACCAGAATCTCCTTTAATATATATATATCAGTCATGTGTTCACGTGTATGCGTTTCATGTGTGATCACTGTCATGCTTCAGTGGGTGGCTTCCATAGGGGGACAAAGGAACGGTCCTTTGTCATAATGGTTTATAAGAAAATTTATATTGTGGTGATTCTTATTACCTCCAAAATTAAATGGACTATTGATATGTCCTAACCCTAACCCTCTACAAATGTTTTTCGCTTGTCACGCTTTTTCAGGAGGCGACCTGTAATCGCTATGAACCCCACTTCCAATATATCGACTGTAAAGGAATTTTACTCTGTCAAAAGGAAGTAAAGATTTTAAATTCAAGAGCGGACATATATGTCCAAATGAATCTTTTAACAGGGAGCACTTTTCCGTTGAGTGTACAGGAAGAGTTGAGACCCTTTACACGATCTCCGTTTTAGAGGTTTACAGGTATGTTATTTTTTATACATTCTACATTCAGGAGTATCATTCCATGACAACTATGATTTTAATAGTTTGGCCGATTTATGTGTTGTGAAAAAAAAAGTTTTTTTTTCAATAGAAAGCCCTGGATGGGGGTGGGGGGGGGGGGGTGGGGTGGGGATTGCACACTCTTCTTAGGGTCCTCAATCTCTTCTGGACTTTGAAACCCCCGCCAGAATCAACTTATCAGTCGTTTGTTCATTCGTGCACGTTTCATATAAAACATTGTCATGGTTCAGAAACACGGGTTCAACAGGCGAGTGGCAGAACCACTGCATACGAATTGGCGGCTTCTACTCGGGGACAAAGGAATATCCCCTTATAATTATTTCGTTGTGGAATTGTCTTTATGGCACTTAAGAAAAAAAAAAATTATGGTATTCCGATAAGGTCCAAAATGGATTACGGATGCAGTTTTACTCTACCGCCCTACAAATTTTCAGCAAAATTTGTATATTACATTTTGCGTTAATAAATGCTATCATCGAAATATATCAACCTGCTTTCTTTTTGTCTGGGAGAGTCGTAAATTTTGCATCAGACCTGTTTATTCCATTACAATTTACAGTACTTAAACAAAATATTTAATACTGTTGGAATATAATTTCCTAGGCCTATATGTTGTAAAACATATTTCACCTGTGGTCTCTTAAACGTCATCAGTCTGAACGTAATTTGAACAGCAAAAAGGATAATATAGGCATTTACTAGTCTTGCGACTTATCTATTATAGATAAAACATAAGTTTAGCTTATAAGTTAACAACTTTGGTTTGAATATTATAAGATAATAACGAGGAAAATACAGTGCAATGAGTTTTAATGTTGATAACCAATGAATTCTCTAAAATTCATATAAAGCCAATCATGAATTTTAATTTGTCCTAATTCGGTGGAACAGAAGATCAATGCAACGAACCAAGAATGGTGGAAAAGAAAAACAAGCGTCAGTCAAATTATAAAGAAATGTTGTCATATACGTATATCCAGAAAAAAATGGATTGAAATATACACAGTCATTGGATAAAGTACTCTTACTCACGAAAAGAACTCGTAATCATAAAATATTCAAAGGTCAGGTTATGTATGCTCAAACGCCAAAAAGAAACTTGTAACGATATATCTGTCAAGTAATTTTAAATATTGATTATAAATCATTGATATATTTTAGCATATACATCTATTGCTGGGATAAAAAGTTCTTTAAATGAATATTCTTTTTGTACACAAGCGATAATTAAATCATAACACGACTCCCCTATATTTGTTTCTCTAGAATGATACGAAAGGGCAGTCATTGTTCACGACATTTAATATTCTCACGATTAAATAATTCTCACGGCGCAGGTGTGCAGAACAACAGCAATAACATTCCCACACCAATATAATGTCCCTGGCAGACAATGAATTATTCATCTGTTTTCAAATTTGTAATTGTATCTGGTTAAATTACTCTCAGTTGTGATATTTGTCAGCTTTTGTTAGGACAATGTCGCTAATTATATAAGTTGTTAATAAACTAGACAATATCCGGGGACCGCATCCAACCTATGCATACTTATAGCGTTATCATACATGAACAAGAAAGTGATGAGAGACCTTGCGTCCTGTTTCATGAAATATGAGCAAGAGAGTTGAATCGATCAGGTAGCTCGCATACTGCTTGTCGACGCGGCGGGGAAATGATATTTAGCTCAACCGTCTGGCGATGGGTGAACCTGACAATCCTATAAAGGTATGGATAGCTTGTGTGTTTCCGGTGCATTTGATCATACTGATATGACGTCTGAACAATTCGGATTCTGTGTACAGTTTTCATTCATACTGATCGATTAATTATGATTTCAGCCCCAACACATCAAAGCCTGTTCAAAATATGATAGAAAAGAGCATGAAGAAAAGTCTCTGCGCAACGAATCAAGAGACATACCCCTCAGTATGTCAGACGGAATTGGAGGATAATTTTCCAAACTTTTATAGAGATGGACCTTATAATTTTATAAATATCCCAGTCTTTTCATAAACCCTGATTCATACTTTCTTTTTTTTTCTTCCTTATCTTTATAGATATCCAGAAAGATAAGACCACAAAGATTGATTCATACTTTCTATAGAACGTTTTTTTCCATGGATAGACATGATGGGAAAAAAACCGGAATATCTATTTTATGTAAGGTAAATCATTTTTTATATAAAAATAGCTGCTGATCTCATTAAACAATTTACACACCTGTGAAAAAGTTAAATACGAGTCGTCATTTTTAAATATATTATCGTATTTTTTGACTGAAAAAAACTTATCCAACATCAACCTGTAAACTGTATTTAAGGTCACAAGTAATAAGTGTATATGCGTGCGTTTTCATATATATTTAAATTAAACATGCCATATTAAAATGTACATTTAAGACTTTAATTAAATGTGAAACGGCAATCAATTTAGACACAATGTAATGCATACGACAGTCTTTGCCGGAATGAACTTAATTAATCCCCGCATGTATGTAGCACAGGGTGTACATCGTTTTGCTTTATCCACTTGTAAATACTTAATGAGTCAGCCACTGCACGTATCCCCAAGTATATAGGTGTTTACATGCCCTATTAGCGGATAATATTGGCAATTTAAGAATTACGTTGGCGCGTAGGGCTTCACTTCGCCATGAGCCACCGTTTAATTAGGACTTTTACGACACTCGGCATGACGGGCAACTCCCACATAGATTATTTCAAAGGCTCTTACAAAACTGGGGATCCAGTAACACCTACTTAAACGTACAAAGTAGCAAAGGAGGGATGATTTTGTTCCATAACGAAGGCGCATTATATATATCTTAGACAACCTTGTAAAGGTCACATGTTCTTGATGTCGCCCTAAGGCAAGCCATAAGCAGATATATATATATATATATATATATATATATATATATATATATATATATATATAGTGTTATACTTATATAAGCGTCGTAGTGATATATCAAGACGTTGCATTACGTACGTCTGAATCATGGCCAAAGATAGCATAGTCTATCGATAAAAATATCTAGGTAATTATGTGACATCTTTGATGCTGTTCACTGATATGTCGTACACCTATTATAAATGTAAGGTTAAAATAAATTAAACTGGTACATGGCCATGGCGAACCGTCATGTTTATATATAGTGGTCTAAAAGAGAAAGCGCACCGATTAGCCAGGATTGACTGATGTTCAAGTAAGGAGGGTACTTAATATTTAATTGTTAACGTTGGTAGCTTCTCTACAATGACCACACAAACTTTCAATGTTTTCTTTTTTGTCTGAATACAGAATTTTAAGTTATAAACTTAGACATTCAATTGATCATCTTACTGACTTAAGCGACCATTGAGTGCTTTGTGAACGGTTCCTATGTCAGTTTATTTGTCTTCTGTGAAGGTCATTTTAAAAATTTAGCGGATTTGACCCCTCGATGATGCGTGGGCGGAATCCCGTGAGAGCCCAACATCCAAAGGGGACATGCTGTCATCATTTAAACTAGGGTTTCACTCCAGCGCGAATGACCTTCCTCGAACAGGCAGCTAATCCATGAATTAAGAACTCGCCCATCGGACCAATCAAGAGACTCGTGTATGCTGCCTATACGCATAAGAAATGTGGTGTTATTTTTAGATTTTTAGGTCCTTTTATTACAGAAAGTCACAGAATTTGACAAATCAAAAAAAGACTTGTAAACCTATTCAATGTTATGGTGCCGTGTATTTTAAATACGGCGTGTGAAATATTTGACCTCTATATATTGTTCACTTGTATCATATGTTCGTTTTGATTGGCTGTTATTAGATCGGCTCTGTCACCTGCGAGATTTGCATAATTCATGAAATATCTGGCACACCCACCTGACAGAGTCTTGAATGGCTCCAATCACTCAACTACATTTCTATATACTACAGTGAATCAGTCCACGTCTGTCTGCAAAATTAATAGAGGCATATAGATTTCAATTATACATAATGCAAGAGGCAGTGTGTAGGCTTACGGGACACAATTTTCACTATTCAAATATTTGCGTTGCAATCAGTAATTCTAGTGACAAAAATAAAGTCCGCGTAAAAATTATATTGCTATATCAATTCTGCACGGTGATGTCTGGTATAGATTGCGTGCTCCACTGAAAAAAAACTGTATTATATTCACTTGGCAAGGCTACTTTGTTAACCATCTTTCATATGGGACCTCTCGATAATATGTCTCAGTTATCCATGGCCTTACCATCCACACAGATGTTTATGTAAGCATAATATAAATTGCATGAACATACAGTTCAGCTGGTTTTCCTCCAACCAAATGGTCTTCTTCGCAACATCTGTCAAAATTCTTTGTAGGAGGTTTAACGTTAATCCATGCTTATTGTCTCATTGTCAGAGTTTTATTTGTTTTCACTCGTCATTCGTTTATTCTTTCTCTTATTGAAAAATGCAAGTTGGTATAAATATGATAAACAGTAGATTATATTATAAGAGTTGTTTTTCTAAGCTATTATAATATTTTTGCTTGAATATGTGTTTTATAGTACTGTAGAGAAAAATATGTAATTGGAACTGCCGCCTAAAGACGATAGCAAGAATTAGTTAAATGGGAAATTATCGTGAACATACGACACAACAAGTATTCATGTGGACTGATAGGGCTCACTTCATGACATGCCATGTTAGTCATGCTAAAAACTGCAACGGCCATCAGTCCTATTATATGGACATCACTGTTTACACCAGATTTTTTTAACATTCGGATATTAAAGATGACAATCGGCGTCATGTCTTCTCACGACTGTCACCCACACACCCCTTTGGTCAGAAACACGCAGAGAGATATGCTAAGTTGTAACAGATCGTTTTTTTCACACATCATGACTATGGTTGAAAAATTCACAAATATGTATAACTATTTCAAGGAGTTGT